>VZRZ01004219.1:22893-37870 GCA_013398175.1 Climacteris rufus
TCCCCGCCCCGGGGTTGCCGGGCCCCGCCGGCCCCCGCCTCCTCCTCCGCCTCCTCGGGCGCCGCACGCCCGTGCCCGCTCCCTGAGAGGGGCCGCGCCCCCCGGGGGCCGGCGCAGGCCCGGCCCGACCCTCGTGGCCCTTTCCTCTCCCGCGGAGCCGGGTGGGTCCTGCGGGGCCGGGCACCGAGGTGGAGGACGATGCCGGGTAGTGGCAGGCAGAGGAGGGAAGGGTTGCCGGCGCTGCCGTAGCTGGCCGAGATGCTTGGGTGTGATGGAGATTGGCTTGGGGCACTCAGATGGGCTGTGGAGCGTCTCGGCCGAGAGGTCCTGGTGAAGAGATGGGCCCTTGGGACACCCTGGTCGTGCTGCTGGCACAACGCGGATGCTGCAGAAGCTCCCTGCAGCACAGAGCAGCACAGTCCGGCAAGGCGCTGCACCCAGTCCAGTGCCAGTGGTGTGTTGTGGTGTCTTGACACTAATCCCAAGGACCTGGGTTTATATTAAGCAATGTTTTATCCCAGCTATTATTTGAATGAGCTGAGCTTCTCACATGGCACCTGTAGAGAAGAAATTTGTGGTGATCATGGTTTAAGGGCATGGCTTTCTAGGTAACTACACTAAAGAGGATAAGTGAGGAAACACAGGTTTTCTGGAGCTCACCCCCATTTTTGGGATCTCTGCATGTACATCTGTAAGGTTCTCTGGGGGTGAACAGTGACTTTCAAGTTTGGTATACAAGGAAATACTAAATGGCCAAGGGAGAGAGGAAAGTCGCAGGTACTTGGAATATGAGTTTAGAAACAGAACTCCTCTCAGCAGCACAGAATGCTAAATACCCTATTGAATGCTTCACAAGTTTAAAATGTTATATAGACAAAATACCAGCTTTGCTTCCTCCTTCATTTGTGCATCAATGTGACCCGGCAGAGCAATGCTGCACAGGCTCAGAGGGGTTTGCTGATAACAGGGATGTGACATTCCAAACCTGCTGAACTAACAACAGCCGTATTCTGTGGTTTGGATTTGAACGGGTGAAAGCATCAGTGTGGGAGAATCTGAGTGAAAAACCGAGGTCTGGTGCCTGTGGTAGGGAGCACACTGTGGTTTCTTTCAGGATATGGGAGACACACAGAGTACATGATTTAGTCATGTTCTTTGGAAATAATACTGCAGAGACACACTGGAGTTCTTCTCTGGGATCTTGATTTCCATCTGGGAGGACGCGACTCTCTGAACTCAGTGTTTGCAGAGAGCGTTTACTATTGAGTGTTTACCTGCCTGCTACTAACAGATGACGCCTGCAACTGCTGACATATTTTTGGTCTTTGAGATAAGGGTATTTTCTTAGAGCTGTTATTCATCCCTTACCCTAAGGCCCAGCTGTACACACTGCTTTCTATACATGCAGTGTTCTGCTTCAAATGCAAGGCCTCAACCTTCTCATGGCAGCAGAAAGAGCTGCTGCTTGAGTATTTTTTTTTGTAATAACCACCCACAAAAGCATGAGGCATTGAAGAATGTTTTGCCTCCTAGTAAGAGAAAATGCAGCGCAGAGGTTAGAGTATCTTCTTTTCAAACACTGACTTAGTGTCAGGAGGACTGGGGCTGGTCAAGTGTTTCGCTGAGCCAACAGAAAGGCCACTGCCTTGTAAAACCACAGCTACAGGTAGAGGAGTCTCACTGACAGGTGTACTAACTGAAATAACTTCAGGCTGACATCTCTGCAAACAACAGAAAACAAATGAGCAGCATCCCTGTTACTTTGCTAAACCAGCATTGAAGCTGGGGAAAAGGGTTTGGTTTGAGTTGTTGTCATTGTGGTTATTTGTGGTCTCATTTAATTTTTCGTTCATTGAACATTTCCTTTATAAATAGGCTCAGTGGTGGTCTACTGTTGGTATATTCAGAAAAGATTTCTTAAGCATCATTTAATCTTTCTGGGGAAAAAAATAACATGCTTTCACTGGAAATAGCGTACTATTACCTCCTTAACAATTCTGAAATAGAAAAAATACAACATTCTATCTTCCCCTGTGGAGGAGTGGTTCCTTCATTTAGATTATAGGTTTTTAGATTTTGTCTGTGAATGCACTATCATTATAGATGAAGAAAATAATTGAAGTAAGATCAGAATACATACATTTTGTATTCTATTGTGAGGATTGTGGTTGCTTCTGTTACAGTAAGCTGTGGGGAACTACAGCCAGAGGTGGAGTTTTACTGTTTTGGATTCAATGTTGACTTAAGAAAGAGCTCTAAAAAGAAGTCCTCTCTCAGTGCAGAAATGAATTTAAAATGTGACAAGTGTCTCCTGAACTCCTAGGCCTTGCAGTTCCATTTTCCTGTTGTAGGTAGCCGTTGTGAAAAGTCAGAGCTGTGTGTCTGGTGAAGTCTATAAGCATGTGATTGACAGCAAACTCCAGCTGACCTGTTTGCTCAACAGCAGACTTGAACAAGGAAAGCAATGGGAAAGCATGAGATCTACATGTGCTGTTTTATTTGATCCATTTCTAAAGCTTATGGAGCGGAGCAGCCAAGGCCAGAGATGGACCTTAGGGGATGCCATGTCCTAACTTGTATGCCTTGGATGTGAATACATCCCCAGCACAGATCCGTGCGTGTGGTGTAGTGGACGGAGATTTGGCAAAGAGTGTGCTTTTGCAAATTAAAAATGTAAATCTACCTCAGGGCTTAAAAATGTGTTCTCTGAGTAGATAACCTAGGTTAATAGCGTGCTGGAAGGAAGGAGGGGAGAAAGGAAGGGAGGGAGGGAGGGAGATTAATGTCCAGCATTTGTTGGTAGTGGGACTGCTGGCTGATTTACTACTGGCAAAAGCAGGCTGGAATGAGAGAACAGCGTACCCCACTCAGACATAGATTATGTCCTCATTGCATGTGAAGAGACATGCATGATCAAGCATGATGCCTCACCTGCAGATGCATCTTGTCTCGCAGAAAATGAAACTGTCTGTCTGCTGGTTCTGGGTGACTGCAGAGTGCAAGGGAAGAAACCTGGAGAAGTGAGTTGGTTGCACGGTATTTTTGGCGGAGGGATCAGACACAAACAGATCAAACATACCACTGCAGTATGTTCAGTAGTGCCAGGTACCAACAAAAAAGCCTCCTTCCTTTTTGTAATAGGGTTGCACCAAAACAAATTTGGAATAAGAAAGAATAGATTTTAAGTCTTGGACTGTTGAGTCTTTGGCGGTATCTTTCTTGTTACCTGTGCACACACAAGTTCAAGACATTATCACAATATAATTATATACTTACAAAAATTATCAAGAACCATGGTTTTGCAGATTATAGTCAGCTCATTACTGAGCTATTAAGAAACTGGTTCCAGCAGCAGAACTATTAATGAGCTTGTTTCAAGTAGCGTGTGCTTTGTGATTACTTGGCGCTATGCCTCAGTTTAATTAAGATTTTAAATTTACATACTGCTATTCAACCACATATTGCACTAATGTTTACAAAAGTGAATAGATTTAATTGTCTTCATTTTATAGGTCAAGCCACAGTGTCATTTTGGGGTCAAGGGACAAGACTGAAGCCACCCATCCCCCGAAGCAGTCTGGATCTGTTGCTCAACCTGCAGGGTGGCATTTCTTCCATACAACTGAGAAAATGATTGGGTAGATGTTGACAAACCCTGAACAAAATAATTACAATAATATTATTTAGTAGAGTTATAGTACCCGGTTTAATGTAATTGAGATTTACAAAGATCACAGAAAACTTCCTGTCTGTAGAAGTGCAGTGGCCAATTAAAAAATTTACATGTGACAGGAAAATTATCAAAATAATTGAAGTTTCTCAGAGCCCTAAAGAAAGAAAAAAGATAATCACGTAATAAGAAACACTATTGTTCCTTCTGTCACACTGTCTTCATATTATCAGCAATTATTTGATGTTCTAGTCTTGCAAGCCTTATGAATATGAGCAGTCATGAGTAGCATGAGCAAAGTTTGCTGAAACAAATGAGCCTGGAAAGGTCAGATCCCTGCCTTGAATAAATAGGTGCAGATGACAATATTGCTGTTTAATCTCCTAGGTGTGGTGTGCTGCACAGAAGTGCAGCAACTCTTGTGACATTTTGGGTTTTTACTCAATTTGAAGTAAAATGTCCTTCTTGCTGTTTCCCAGCTGTGTGCTCTACTTACTAGTGTGTGTTTGTAAGCTTTGTTTGCTCTGTTTTATGAAGGTGGAAGGTTGAGCGAGTTACAAGTTGGGTGTGTGTTCACCCACTTTCATAGCAGAACCTCCAAAGAAAATTGTTGGCATGGGAACCTTCCCCAAGAGGTTGACATTTAAAATACCACGCTGTGCTTAGCATGAAGTCACTCCTCAGGTTTATCTCTACCATGTCTCCGTTTTTGTTATGAAATAAAACATTAACCTTATCGGATGCATGGATCTACACAGCAAGAAGTTCTTCCATGTTTTTGAGGTTACACAAAACCCAGGCATGTAAAGGCACTGAGCACCTCTTTCCTTGCTTTTCTCTCCTGAGATGGCTCTGCAGAGCTGAGTACATGCCTTCCACCAGTCTAATTAGACATTCAACTCCCTGCTCTGCTTCCTTGTTCTTCCCAGTGGACCAATGAGACACACAAGCATTTGGAAAGTCAGGAGAGATCTGCAGACTTTGTTACAGCCATTTAATTATCGTGTTACAGATGAGCAAGTGCTTTCAGATACTCTTGGTACCTTCCAGAGGTAGTAGCACAACAATAAACCGCTCCATGATCTGTCTTAAGGTCTAGGAAATGGTCTGATCACTGCCAGCTCTTAATCAGGAGAACCAACAGCTTGCCACTGGTTCTCAAGCTGTGCATATCACAGTAGTGATGTAGCACTGACTCTTTCTGCTGTTATTGTGTTTATTCCTACAAATTAAAAGACAAACACAAACCAGAGAGTTGTAAAACAGATATGTGAACACTCACGAAAAATAACTTCAAGTCAATTTTGAACTACAAGTCACCTATCTTAAATAAAAAGTAAGATCCCATTGACTCTGCTGAGTGAATACCTGATGAGAGTACAGCTTTCTAATGCTGTGCTTGATCTCTGCCTGACCACTCCATGCCTACAGTTGGCATATTGAGGGGATAAAAGGAACATTCAAAAGTAAAGGAAACCGTGTGGTTTCACAAACACTGGTCTCAAGCCTCTGAACTTTGTCAAATACAATCCCATACTCAAGTAGCTCTAAATTCTGCACAATGGTTTTGAAGACTTGTTTTTAAACTTCCTTTAATTCATTTTTCTCTTCAATAAAAAGTGAAAATATTAACACTAATGATGATGATGGCATAATTAATTACTTACATTTTAAAGCCCTGACTTGCTACTGTAATGCAGTTAATAGACTGTAGAACACACAGGACACTTTTTTTTTTTGACAGTATTGATGGGATTGCTATCCTTGCTTAGGGGACATCCCAGTACAACGCTCTGACATCCCATGGAGCAGAGAGGGGCTGGGTCCTGGAGGTGGTGTGTATGTGGTCAGCCTGAACTCCAGTAGTGTGAGCTGCAGCTTTGCCAGGACTGGCCAGGAGTGATTTGGAAATTCTTGCTGTGCTGCAAGGAAGGGGAGTGGGAAGGAGAAAACATGGCTGTAGGCTTGTGGTAACAAGGACTTAACAGTTTTTGTCTGCCATGCAGTGCACTCAGTGACTTTGCAGTTCTGCAATCCTCCCATCATTAGTCATATCCCTCCACTGACCCCTCATTAACCACTTCCCATCATTAGCTACACCGTTGGCTCTGACCCTGTTTCAGAGTTCAGGCACTAAATGATGACAGCCTTCACAGCTTGCTTGGCTCTGGGTCATTTCTAACAGCAAGAAGTGCCCAGAGTAAAAAACAAAGGAAAGAGAAGACATCTTTCTGAGACGAACCATGGAACAGGGAAAGCCTCACAAGGATGGATCATCCTTGGAAAAAATATTGTGTATCATACCGACTGTGCATTACAGGGAGTATGATGGAGATGGTGCCATTTCTTCATGCATAGACCCAAGACAGTGAATCAAACATGTAGGAAGGAATGTTCTGAGTACCTGTTGATTAGGAAATGAAAACATGATAATTCTGATTATGAACTACAAACATACTCTCTAAATCCACCCTGACGTTTCTAAGCAAAACCACCCAAATCAGTCCCATTTCTATACAGATTAAATCACACACCCTGGTCACACACCTTCCTCTTTGGGAAGGTTCCCATGCCAGCTGTTCCATCCATGCTGACATCTTACAGTGCCTGGAGTGACGCAATGGACAGAGAGAAGGAGATGCCCGTAAATCTTAACAGCTCAGGAGGCAGAAGGCATGCAAGGGCAAGCTAAACCCATCCGACATTTGGTGTTTTTCAAGTCCTGTGAGTCTGGAGGTCTGTGTCAGGATTGTAAAGGTTGTGCCTTGCACTGCTGCAATAAAGGGCACACACCCAGAGAGGTGAAATCAGCTGGGCTAAACATGACTGCTGGCAGAACCCTTTCCATGCAGCATTGCATGTAAAACTATGGTCTAATGGGTATAAACTTATGTGAAGGTTAATACATCCAAACATGATGTTCAGCAAAGCTGCAAGCAGAGGTGCCTTTTATTCCTGATATATCTGAGCCCTGATGACATAAAGCATTAAACAAACCTAATGCTCAAGCACAGAGGTAGCCATTAAAGATGGCTTAGGTAATCTCAATTTAATTCTTCTTCTATTGGCGTGAGTTTAGACTTGGAATAACGTGACTGATTCATGCCAATATGAAAAATGAGATCTGACCCTCCACAGACATCTTCAAGGTGGCTGGAGGGTCATATTCTTCAGTGCCAGCAGATGGCATTCATACACTTCAGCATGCCCTGCTCCGTGCTTCCCATTGCAGCAACGCAATGTTTTCCCTCCATCGGAGGAGACTGAGTCCCTCTCAGGACAGTATCTCTCAGACTGGTAAAGAATTTTGTTTTTATAAGAGTAGGAATATTTTCTGTACATTGTCCAACCGGATAAGTTGGTGGACTGTGAGGATTAGAACTATTATCACAGAGATTAAAACTGAAGTTAGATATCACAGAAATTAGCTACTATGTACAATCTGTCATTTCCCAAACACTTTGATGGAAGCTGGGAGGCTTTCAAGCAACTGCTGTCTCTTACTCTTTCATATGAACTTTTCATAGCTATTTCATGATTTTGAGTTCTTTGGATTAAGCAGAGTATACCCATTATCTATAAACCTAAAGATTTCACAAACTAAGTAATTGCATCGTTTATCAAGCATTAACATGGACAGTTTGCTTGAAGGAAAACACCATAAAGGTGCTTTAGAAGTATTTTTTCAAGGGTGAATGTGAGACTAAAAAAAATACTGTTATGTTCTCAGTTTGTCAAGGTTCACAGAAAACAGGGGGAAATAG
The DNA here is from genome assembly GCA_013398175.1 of Climacteris rufus. Lineage (NCBI taxonomy): Eukaryota > Metazoa > Chordata > Aves > Passeriformes > Climacteridae > Climacteris > Climacteris rufus. The sequence continues at coordinate 30,328 of VZRZ01004219.1, forward strand.
CTGAGGTTTGATGGACCAGCTCATTTCCACTTGCATAGCAGTGAATCTCAACAAGAGGAATTAAATATTAAAACAATTCTGACATGATAAAGACTGCTGATAACATACTAGAAAGGAAAATGATTGATGGGCCTCACAGAAACCGACCAAACAGATACCAAAGGACAAACTTAGTATTTCAAACACTCATAAATGTGATAGGAACATACATTATTTCTGCCCTCTGTACATCTTCTAAAGAACACAGTAATGGAGGAGACCTACATTATTCCTAATCTCTTTGGGAGTGTTTTCATTCACTTTAGCAAGTTCCAGATTAGACTGTACATGAGCACAGCTCACAAAGTCAAATGCCAGACTGGAAGAAGAGAGAAGCTCCCTCAAACTTGTCAAAGATGTGTTTGGTAAACCCAGCGTTACTGTAAAAGCTCCAAGTGGCAAAGCTGTGATGGAACTGAAAGAGAACAGTGCAGTACGTGTGTATAAAGCTAGATGGCTGCAGTGGCACACCAAGAACGTCCCGATTTGCTAATTCCTTGCGGGCGTACTTTTGTATTTTGCTTCATGTAAAACAATCTTTTCTGTCTTCATTTTCTTGACATTTTTATTATGTACAAACTCCATCTACTTTTGTCATCTGATTCTTCTAAATAAAGTAAATCAGCTTTAAGATTTGCATCAAATGGCTTTGAGTAATGACAATTTTAAGTTGAGAGTATTTAATTTTTAAGTAAAATGTTCAGTCTCTATTTTTTTCTATATAGCTGCTTCTTCAACTACAAAGTACAGAAAGAAGTTAAAAAAATTAAGGTAACTACCTATATTTGGAGAAATATGTTTTTTAAAAGGAATTTTCTGGCAATCAACCTGTTTTACCACCATTTTGTAACCTTACAGAATATTATCTCTCAGGAACTCTCTCATTACCTTAGGCAGTAAATTGGCACAAAAGAAAACTTAACAAAAAGATGAGCAAAGTGTTGGCGGGTGTGGGAGGGGGAATATATTTTAGTAGCTTACACAGGCATTTCAGAAATTTTTTGGGGGGGAGGGAGGGTGTTCTGTGTTAGTTTAAAAGATTAAAGTTTGCAATCTGCACTGAGAGGAAAGTTCTTGCTAAAGTCTGTATACCAAAGCTGGCTGTGAATTGAAGAACTGTTGTAATTAGATTACTGTAAATACAATAAGAAACTCACTCCTGGTGGTCTGGGGAGGAGTGTCATAGGGCACTGGAGAATTGTGTTGGCAGGATTTGGGACAGTTTGACTGAAAGCAGCGAATACAATCTCAAAATCCTTTTAATCTTCCCCCCACCTCCCCAGTTCTTTGGGGATTTGTTTGTCATTAAGTAACAGTCAAAAGATTAAGGAAGTAGAAAATGACATTAACGCTCGCAAGTACTTCTATAAAATTATCAGTGCTGGTGTAGTCTTCAGCAGGCTTTGCTTCTGCCAAGACTGTCTAGAGCTGGGCAAAATGGAAAGAAAAGAGGCAGCAGGCACAAAAGCAAAGCCCGCCAAGGCGGGCTGCAGCGCCCGCTCCATGCTAGCGCCGCGCGCGGGGCCTCGCCGAGCTGTTGCTATGTGTCTGGGCTCAACGAGCTTCAACTTTGCATGGCCCATGCTAAACTAATTTGAGTCAATTTGTCTACATCATTTCAACAATCGTCCTGTGCGTTTTGAATCGTACATACAACCCTGCATGATAAAGGCCCACCGAGCAGATGCCGACTGCTCATTCTGCCGTGGTCTGGCTGTTGCTAGTTCTTCACCATGGTTTCTCCATATCCTAGTGACAATGTTAGTTTTTCCATGTTGAGGTTAAGTCTGTGCCTGGCTAGTTAAGACTTTTCTTTACAGAAGACAGCTCCTATAACAACTGCCAGCTCTAAGCATGACCTTTAAAAATGAAATGAGGGAGTGTTAACTGGAGTATTTTTTTTTTTCTAATCTCCCAGGGGAGTTCAAAGGAATACAAGGAGATTTTGCAAGCAAAGTTTTAAGCCTGCACAAGAAAGAGACACCAATATCAGAAGATGTTATCATAGGAAAGCTGATCTAACCTGCTGACAATTAAATAGTTTCCATGTAGTGGCTTTTGACTCATTTGTAAACATGCACTTTTTAAGACAATTCTATTTTTGAAACTGAATTCAAACAACAATAAAGAGTTAAAGCAGCTCCACTCTGTGCCTAGATAATATAAAAGGGCTGATCTGCAGCCGGTGCAAATCAGTATAACTGCAGAGGGAATTAGCTGCATGATCTCATTTTCTACCAGCTAAGGATTTAGTCTTTGAGGGCATCATGTTTGGAGAACTTCAGTATTTCATGAGTAAAAGAGCAAGAAGTAGTAGTAAAAAATATACCACATTCTCATGTGTGATAGATCCCTGCAAGAGGCATTAAAGTCCATGTGTTCTGTAGGGAGAGAAAGCCTATAATTAATGTTTTGATTATTCTTGGGTTGGTTTGATAGTTTCTCTGCAAACCTCTGCTGAAAAAGGATTACCTGCAGAGTCTTGCAAGTTTGGAGCCCTGGGTAACTCCAGTGACAGGGTGGTTGTTTTTCTCTCTCTCTCTAACAGACTATTGAGGATGTTTTGCTACACCCACTAAACGTGGCAGCCATTTTCCTATAGCAAACTTTGAGATACTTTTCAGTTTTTACTGTGTTTCCAAAACAGGATAACTCTGTCCAAATTGTCAAAATCTGAGTTGGGATTAAACTTTACTGATTTGAGGGGGCGTTTTCCTTTTTTTTTTTTTTTTCCTTAAACCGAAGATATTTAGGATAGCCCCTCTGTGTTAACCGAAATTTTATTCTGATGAAAAAGAAACAAGGATACATTGCCTAAGGAGTCGCTTTTTCCCTGTCACAGAAAAATGTCAGTGAAAATCTTTCAGTGAGGTCCATGTTTTGGGAAATATTTTAATGCAGAGGCCCTTTTTTTAGTGTTTGCTCTCCAGATGATAAAACCAGAGAGAAACATGGACAGCTCTAAAAAAGAACTCAGTGGCTCTTTTTAAAATGCACATCCTCCAGGCGTGTGCTCATTGCATTCTGATTTGAATTTTAGGGCTCAAAATAAAGTTCAGTACTTTATTCAAATTCAAATGAACTCTGCTATGCTCTGGCAGCCTCTAAGGATGGCAGGCCTGCAACACCTCAGAAAGTGGAGGGGGCAGCAGGAGCTTGCAGACTAAATCCTGGCTGCCCCAGGACAAAGATATTCTAAAATGTCTCTTTTCAGGCAAGCTGAGCAGAGAAAAGGTGCACATGAAGATCTGAGGTGTTCCTTCCTGCAGTGCTACAGCTGATGAAGATGCAGCAGAGACCTGTGTGTCAGAAAAGCTGGGTCTGAGTTTCCTGCTGATGGTGGTACTGTAGGAGTCTTACAGCATTATGGTAGTTCCTGAATTTTGGGAGGGGGATGGACACAATGGATGTAGAGGCTGGGCTTGAGAGCTGAGCTCCCCTACGAGATCCAAGGGAACAAGTCTCCCACAGCTGATAGAGTCAGTCGCTCAAATAAAAGTGAGCTGATTGCAGAAAGGTTTACCAAGAGACTTTGAAAGTATCAGGAATAAATCTGAACCTAAACAACATGAGTTTATAAGATAAATGTGGGAGATGGTGAGTGCCTAAATTAAGAAAAGAAGCTGAGTACTGCATTGACTGCTGTACACCTTAACCCAAAGGGCCACCTCTGGCCTGAGCCTTAATTGACTTTGTAAAGCTACTGGGAATCACAAAAAGACAGAAATCTGCTTCTGTTTCTTCAGAGGGATAACTGAGGTGAGAAGGCTGCTAAACTCCACCCTCTCCTGGGCATAGATGCCATGACAGGTACAACTGCTCTCATGGTAGAGCAGTGTTACCCATCCTCATAAGGCCACTTTTGTTCCCATGTGTATATGATGCCGTTCAGCACAGGAAGCCTCCAACCAGATTGGTGTTTTCCTAAAACAGATCCTTTTCTTCCAAAGTATTTCTTAATAAACATTATGTTTCTCAGTAAACACTCCCTTTCAGACCACTGATATTCCTGGTGTCAATAAAGATGTTTCATTTCAGTATTAGAAAAGTCATCTGAGCATCCATCCCCTCCAAGAACTACCTGGGCACAATTTTTACCTCATTTATAATGCTCCTTACCCAGCTTGATTTCCCGGACAGTGGAAAGCAAAAGCAGATTCACATAGGAGGAGTTAGTTATTAATTATCAACCTACAGATTATGCAACACCTATAAAACTTGTGCAGAGAAAGGTGTCTGGTCTTCAGCGCTGTGCTGGAGCCTGCAGGACCCGACTCATTCTGTCCCTGACTTACCCCTCCTGACGTGGGAACAGTCACAAACGTCAGGACAGAAAAGGCAGAAATTTGCCAGATCTGTCTCTGAAATGGAAGAGATCCCCATAGGGAGCCATGGGCCGCCAAAGCCATCTCAAACAGTGCTTTGTTCCAGTGGGAGCAGCCCTGTGAGGGTGCCAGGGCTGCGCTGGCCTTGCTCTCTGCTCTGGGCATCAGCCTCTTCAGCAGGCTGGGAATACAAAATATGACAGGGAACATCTATCCCACAAGCAAAGATCTCAGCTGTGAGCTCTCTCTGCAGCCCAGCAAGGCTGAGCTTTATGCTCTAAGTGAGTTCTAAGTGCTGTTCTGCCAATGTTACAGCCAGCTTGCTGCAGGCCAGGCTGCCACTCACAGGCCACAGGGAGATCAGGAGCTGGGATGAGGCAGAGAGATGGGGGCAGCCCTAAGTCTCCAAACCACAGCCAACCTTACCCCAGGGCTGATACTGAAGTCTGGATGAGGAAGCACTCCTGGCTGAGAGAAGGTTATCCATCCATTGGGCATCTCAGCTGCCCACTGTGTGGAGCAGGGGCAGGAACCTCCTAGCAGCTCCTGCTGCAGCTCCTCATGGGAGAGGTGGTCCAGTGGCAAAAGAAAATGGACATCACTCCTTGGACTGCAGTGTTTTGGAGGTATTATAGTCACAGCAGAAAGTGGAGATGGTTCTGCCAAAAAATGAAAAAGTGATGAGCACCTATGAAAAGGGAATTTGTTTTCACAGGATATTCCTCTTTTAAATGAAAATGATCACTCTGAAACTCTCACAGAAAATTGTTTTTTCATCAAAGTTGTCCTTACCCTACCTCATACCTTCATTGTGACCCCCCCCCAATGAATAACAGTTTGTTACATAAGCAGTACCCTTGTCTCCCCAGGCATAACCATGAGGAGCAGATGCTGCTCTTTGGGGTAAACTGAGTTACCAGAATCTGCCTTTATAAACCAATGATTTAACCTGTTGATGCCATTCCCTTGCTGTCATACAATGAGCATAAGGCCATGTAATTTCGCACAATGAGGTTAAACATTTTTTATGTTTCTTAAGATGCCTGGACCTGGACTAAATGTTATATTGCCTTATCTGAGGAGCAAAGCACTCCTAACTTTTCCCAGGACTTGCAGAACAAACCTGTTGCATTGAAAATCCCCAATTAACCAAAGAATCACTTTTGTGGTGAGTGACAGCCGGGAAACAAAACAAGGTGGGAGACTATAGCAAATGCTCTGTGTTTACTGATGAGGCAATGAGGCAAGGTGGGGAAAGGATGACAGTGCTTTGAGGATGCTGAAAGGGAAAGGTACAGTATTTTGCCCCCAGATGGCCAAAGCCAGGGGTTTCTACTGGGCACTGCCTTGTCCTGTCCCACAGTTTAGGTCAATTTTTAGAAAAAATGCATTTGTGACATTTCAAATTCCCCTTGGCATTTCTTGCTCTCAGTGCTAGGTTTTGGCAGGGTGTGATGCTACTTCCAAGAGCTGGCCAGAGCATGTCCAGCACAGCGCAGCACATGTGTTCTCTGTGCTACATGCTGAGCACCAACACTCCTCCTATTTGAGCACACAATCCCTCATATCTGAGCTGTGTAAACTTCTTCTTACAGTTCCTTTCCTTTCTTTGTTCAAGCAAACAATGGTCTTTGGAAATTTATTTTAGTGTTGCCGAGTCAAAATTGGATTTTATTTTAACAAATTAATAATTCTCCCTTCCAAATCCCCTTTAGCTCTGCATGTATATTGCTTAATAGCTTATCTATATGCCTATCAAATTCTTGCTCATCTGGAAGAAGACAAGAAGTGACCCTTTGCTTGTACAGCAGATTAGGAGAGGGAAAGGGGGATATGGCTCCTCTCTTTGTTACCCTCTTGCCACACAGAGAAAGATTGTACTTTGGTTTTCTCTTTGCCAGCTCTTCTGGCCATGAGACAGCTGATTTGGAGCTGCTTGTGGGAAGACCTTTGTGATAAAGAGCGCAACACATGAAACATATCTGCAGTCCAGAGGATCAACCCTCTGCCACCATGGCTGAGGTGGCTGCCCAGGGGACAATGAGGTGAATCTGCTCTCACCTGGTGGGACCCCATGGCCTTTGAGCTGGCTCCTGTCCATGAAGATAGGCAGGAGGGAATGGCAGTGCAGGTCCAGCTGAATAAGCTCTCTGCCTGTCTGGAGAGGATAAAAACCCAAAGGTTATTAGGGAATTAATAGGCTGAATAGAGAGGATGGGCAGCCCAGTTCAGTTGGGTGAGACCTGGTTGCCTGGAATATGGAGCCTGCATGGCTGTGGGGGCTTCTTAGTGATGGCTCAGGACACCTTGCATCTTCCCTGGCTTTACAAAAATTACCTGTGGGGCTGAGGGCAGTGGAAAGCAGCAGCTGAGCTGCTCTGCAGGTATTTCAGGTATTACCTGCCTTGAGAGGGTGAAAAGGTGTCTGGATGGGACCAGTGAGCAGCACTGGGGGAGCTTGCTGGGTACAGACAACGCTTCAAGCTCTGAACTTCAGGGTTTTCCTCTTCTCTTTCACCTCTCCAGCTTCTCTTCAGTCTCAGGCTAACTCCTGGAGTCATTCAGCCTCATTCCCCAGATAGTCACATCTACAGAAAAACATTTTCAAGGCTTCTGCCATTTTACTTTGCAATTTTAAAAATGGACTTTTGAATGAATGAAACAATGAAATAATGCTAGAGGCAATACAGTAGGACCTACCATGTCAAATTATAAATAAATTGCAAGCATTTAACTTTGAGAACAAACACTCCCATCACACACACACACACACCCCCTTCACCCTGCAAAAGGCATCATTAGAAACATTCTTGTATTTAGGTAAAAATGTGAGGCCTAAGCAGTTAAAAGGCAATGTGCTCTAAAGCTTCCCTAATCTATTTTCCCCCAATTCTTTCCACCTCTAAGAAGCTTGTGGAGTTAGTTGTCGATTAACATTCAGGAAGATTGTACTCTGTCTCCAGTTCATTGCTCTCTTGTTGGCTTATTGTTATTCAGAGCCCATTTATTGTAGATGAGCCATTCATTTTCCTCTAATTGGATGGGATTGGATTTCACTTTCATTGTTGGATGCATTGAAAACCCTGGAGGGGCTACAGGGATCAGCCCAGGGCTGGGGAGATTTAACTTAGCACAAAGTTTAGGTTGCAGCTGAAATAAGCTACTTTTTTTTTTTTTTT
>VZRZ01004219.1:37912-81667 GCA_013398175.1 Climacteris rufus
TTTTTTTTTTTTTTTTAACATGCAAATGCCTCATGACTAGATTTGCAAGGTCTCCCCTGTGATCCCAAACACCTTAATGCATAACTCACTTTTGGTATTTTTATATAGTTCCTCACCAAAGCACTCATGACATGGGGATTGTTAGGAAGATTTCTGAGCATCAGAGACCTAGCAAGAGCTTTCCACCAATGTCCCTCCTGTCAGGATCCAGCTCTGACTTTCTCAAATGTTTGGATTAAGTCCTTTCACAGTTCTGGGGTCCTGCACTGTAACATCCTTCCTTGACAATCTGCTCAGAGTCCTTTGGTGCAGTACACAGGTCTGCAAGCAGAAGGTGTTTTAGAGCTGCACGCTGTAGTTTTTCACACCATAAATTGCTCCTGCAGCTGCTCTGTCCCCATCTGAGGGCAAGCCAAGGGTGGAAGAGCCTTCCCAGTGCCAGTCCACAGCCTGACTTCGTGGCAGAGGCACAAGTCTGGACCAAATCTCTCCCAACCATCTCGTAAGTCACTGAAGTGTTGGCAGCAGTGCTAAAAATACACAGTGGCACCCACGTGTGTGTGTGTCACTCAGGGGGTGAGGTGCTGTGGGTGGGAGCTCCCAGTCAGAAACACAGGATGGTCACAGTCACAGGGAGGGCAAGGGTGGCACCCTGGTCACCCTGGGCTCCTTGACTGCAGCATCTCACACCTCACCAGGCAGCTCAGGGGTAGCAGAGGGGCAGGACTGCCCTCCTTGTTCACTTGGAAAAACACCTGCTGGCAGAGGGTCTCAGGATTTATTTACCTGAGTTAAAGGCAGTATTAAAATTAAACTCAAGGATTTGATTGTCCAAAAAATAGGTTTATGATCTGCTGCAGGTTGCTCTGGAGTCAGTGTAGAGACAGGAAGCCCTGAAGAATGACTGATGCCTCCCAAGACAGGTCTCTCAGGTGGGATGATCTGCTTTCTAGAGCAAAGGATCAAGGAGATGCCTGCCTTAGGTGCAGCCCTGAGCTCTAACACACCCCCTGTATGTCCTCTAGGCATCCCTAAACTCACCTCTAAACACCATCTGGCCAGGTAAAGCCAGCAGCTGGATTTGTGGCAGAGAAGGGAGAGGGAGAGGTAAAGGAGCAGGGAGGAAGTAGAGCAAAACTGGTGGTGTGTTGGAAGGGTTAACATCTGGCCTCCTGCAGATGTTTGTCTGACGGGGACCTGGGGGCTGGCTGAGCTGGGGTGTTTACATGGGAAATTCTCCAGCAAACTGCAAGCGTGTACTGGAGCCTTTCCCTTGGAGGGGGCCTATTTTGCACCTCTCTTTTCTTCTAGGGCACAGAGATTCCTTAAATGGGGGACTGTTGTACCTCTGACACCCTTACTGTGCTGACAGATGTGTTTTAAACTGGCCAGAAGATTTAGAGCTACCAGAAGGCACACAGGGAGTGGTTGGAAACACACATGTACCTCCACACAGCACCAATGTCACAAGAAAGATGAAGCAATTACCAAATAAACTGTTGAAAGAGACCCTCTGCTTGTGCACACAAGAACCAGCAAAACCCATTTCCTACAGATCTGTGCCCAGGGGCTGATAGCACATCAGAAGGTGCCAGCTTGAGCCAAAACACTTTTTCCCATTTTATTAAAGCAAAGTGCATGCTTGAACCCTTCCCTCCCCTTCCCTCTTCCTGCCTCCTTTAGTTAAATTTTATGTGACTTTCTACCTCTGAGAAATCCACCCATCATCCACATGCAGTGGAAGGAGACCAGCAGAGAGCATCAGAGCCTGGGAGGGAGGCAGGGGCACCCACACACCAGGTGGATTGAAAATAAGAGAACTAACACCACTCCCAAAGGTCAGGCTCTGGCTGAGACACAACATGTTTATGACCTTAAACATTAAAACTGACAGAAATGAGGGCAATATCCAAAGGTGCCTGAAATGATGAATAAATCTTAAAAACAAGAGGTAAAATTTCACCTGTTGCCTGCTGAGATTTTTTTTTAAAGACCTATGGGAGACACCATACCAGAAAAGCTTTGACATGAAGACCTGCATTGCAAGTGCACAGAGTTTTGAGGGTCTTCAGACCCCTCATAGCACATGGAACACCAAGGGCAGCAGCCTGCAGGGCTGTCCTGGTTCAAAAGCAAGTTGACCAACAGAAGAGCTGCAGATCACAGCAAGCCCACCAGAGCACACAGTCTGTCAATTCAGTGCCCAATTATGCACATAAAATACTATTTTGAGCTTTTTTCAGTTCCATTAAATAAAGGAAACTTTTACATACCTTCCTCCTACAGAGATATTTGGTGGTTGTCAGCCTCTGGCACTTGGTGGTTCCGAGGGTCTCCAGGCCCCTATTAAACAGTCTGCAAATGATAATTAAACAAAGCAAAGTCTGTGAGCCCAACAGCCACTATCCCAGGCTTGAAGCTCCCCTGGAAAATTGTGGTGGTCTGCAAAGCAAAAATTACAAAAACCATCTGCTCTGGCTCCCACACGGCCTCCTCTCAGCCTTCCCGAGTGTGTTGAGCAGCACAATCATAAATCATCTCCCTGGGTTTTTCAGGCCTCTGCAGATACGTGGGTTATGGGCACGGAGCTGGCCACAGCCATGGTCTCTCCAGCACTGTACGGAGCGCTCTGCTCCGTGTGGCTGAGGGCACTTTCACACATTCCCCGTGCAGGGATTGTGCAGCCTCTGCACAGCTCAGTGGCTTTGACCATCACACACCATCCCTGTGATATCTCCAGCCCCTTCAGGTTGTTTTCCAAATCATGGGTACATGGGACATCGGTTTCCCCAGGGCCACAGATCTTCCAGAAACCTGTTGGCCTTTTTCCTTTGGACAATGTTCTCCAGCAGCAGTGTCAGCTCAGATAGTGCTGGGCTACTTACAGTGATGCTGCATGTGCCACACCAACTTCAGTGTCCCTTCTTCTCATAACGTTACTTCCTACTTCAGCAGGGCTCATGCCTTCCCACCTTCAGCCCAGCTTCAGGGGAACCTTTGTCTGTGGGATCCTGCCAACCCACACCCATGGACATACCAATCCTATCACACTCTCTGAGTTCAGGTACTTTTCTCTTCTTTCTCTCTGTTTTTTCCCCAAGTATCTACTACAAAGAGGCAGTGGGACTCACACTATGGGTCACTGTCACAGGCAAGGAGGTTTGCTTCCCAAAGCCAGTCCCAAATGGGGGTGGGGGAATCTCTTAACTCTTCTGTCCTCTGGCACGACTACCTTTCAGTTTTTCCTATTGCACATCAACCATAACAAATTCCACTCTTTTCTAAAGACATCCAAAGCTAAACTGTTCATCCCACAGACCCACAATCACTAGGACGTATTGACATCTACTGGTGCAAGAGGTTTACCAAGTGAAATCTAGCAAGAATAGTAAAAATGATGACCTTTAAAAACTCTTTCAACAATTACAGAAGGAAATGAGAACTTTGTGCCATTTTTACATCCCGCTGTTTTAGTAAAAATTTGACATGATTGTTCCATTTGATTTCAGGATTTTTTTTTTAAATTTCCTGATTTTGCTTTGTCTTCAGTTACTTATTTTTCCCTCGTCCCATTCTTAGAGAATTTGCAGAGATTAAAGAGAACGCACACACACAAAAACTGAGAAACTGAGAAAACAGATAACCCTTTTTTCCATCTGACTACCTTTTCCAGATGTTCTTGAATGGGAGTAATCCATCAGGAAAAAAGGCCTCGAATGAAAAATAAATAAAAAGAGTGATGGGAATCAAGGATGACAGAAGTGGGAAAGGGAAAGAGAAGAGCAGACAGTTCCTCAAAGCAGGGCATCCCACCCCACACTGCATCTCCTCACCCTCCAACTGCAAAAGCAGAGGTTATTTGCAGGCTGACCAGCTCTCCTGGCCTCGCCTGCTGCCAAGCCTTGGCTTCCCAGAGAGCCTCTTTCCAGGCCTAAAGCAGGCAGCAGCAGTGCCTGGACCCTGCTTCTCAGCAGGCAGATACAGGAGCTCTGCTGGCACTGATGCAGCCAGTCCATCCTCTCAGGATCCCTGGGGAAACACAAGCCACAATTACTGAGGCACTTTGCCTTAGGCTAGGAAAAACTGTCCCCATCTTCCATAATTGTCCAAGAAATGACAATGAACAAATGGCTCCCCGTCACTTGTTGTTTTATTGTCAATCTGCCTCCATGCAAACAAGCGGCCTCACGACCCGGGGGATGAAAACCACCCGATCCTTGCAGGTTTGCACCCAATATTGCCATTTCTTCACTGCATTAATCCAAGCTGCCCATCCCTACAGCCCTTCCAACCCTGTTGCTGCTCTCTCCATGCCTCAGGAGGAGCCCCAAGCCGCAGGTGCCGGTGGTCGGGCACTGCTGGGCCGGGCAGGAGCCGCAGGGACAGCCCAGCCTGGCTCCCTGGGGAGAGACATCCACCATCACCCCGCTGCCCTTTTGTCCCATCTTATTGCTTTGATATGAATAATTCCAGCTCCCCTTTTGCCTCCACTGGGCACAAAGCTGCCTGCTCCCCCAAAGGCAGCGGTGTGTAAAAGTTGTTGCGTCTCCATTAAACTGTACCCGCTCCGCCCGCGGTGCACTTCAGATAATTCCTTGATGCAATATATTTTCCAGGATAGGCTTTTGTTTTCTTTCTTGGCTGCTCACCCTCTTTCTGTGGTCAGTTTTGCTCATTTCTCTTGTAAGCTGTCTAGAGGCAGAGAAAAGGCTTTCAGTTTTAAGCAGTTTCCTTTTCAGTTCCCCTTTATTGAATTCCAACCTCCATTTTTTTTTTTAAGCATAGGGACATCATTTATCTTGGACTTTAAGTTGCAGGGGCCTTCAAGGGGCTTCTTTTTTTCTTTCCCAGCTGCATTTGTTGACACACAGTCAATCTGTTTTTTGCCTTCGTTCCCCCTCTTCCCCCCAGCAGGCCATAAAGTATCGACAGCTGTGCCCTTTATTAGCATAGCCATTTTAAGCACAACAAGGGGGAAGAGACTAAATATATTACAGCCATTACCTCTGTCAAAAAGTGACAATTTTAAAACATTTTAGCTTTTCACTGGGAAAGACTGCAGCACAAAGGAAAGTGCTATAATTTTATTGTAAATGCTTTTTAAATATGGGTCACTTGGCCATAATCAATAGAAAGGATGGAAAAGTTCAAACAGAGAACAGTTCAGGCAGATAGCAGAATTTTTTTTTTTTAAAGGCTTGTCTTTAAAATATGCTAATTGGGGCAAAAATACAACAGTGAGAAGCATGCAAAATAAGATCTTGTTCCTGGCGGTTTTGTTTTCTGTACAGCTCTGTTCATGCTTTTCCCATCTACTTATAAGTGTGTTTTACAACTTGGATGGGAATTATTCCTCCCCAACAGGGTGTTATGAACATTTGGGGACTGAGAAAACAGGAGGGAATCCAGACAGTCACTAGTCTTTTCTCAAAAAGGAAAAAAACCCACTAATAAGCTACTGTGTTTTTGAAATGCCTTTGGAAGTGTTCTGTGCCACAACCCTGTGATTTACCAGGAAGATCACTTCTTGAGCATAAAATAATCCTGAAGCCTGAGAATCTTGGTAGTTTAGGTTCAGGTTTGAATTCTTACACTTGTTGACTTTTATATGGCAGAAACTTGTATTTTAAGTTTCCAGAATGAAAAAATGGGCTTATTCATTAGACAAGGACTAACGCCACAGTCAGCATCTGTTACAAGCTCTAAAAGGTAAAAGAGGGCTAACAGATGCCCTGAAGCCTGAGGATCTTGGCTGCTTTTGTTTTAATTTCTAATGGGTTTATCAGGCAAAGAGGAAGGGGCATTCTCAGTAGGGTTTGTTTTGAATGGCTTCGCCTTCCTCTTCATTTGTAACAAGTGAACTTAGAAGACTTTTATGTTGTCTGTCCCTCCCTAGTTTTGCTCCAGGTTTCACTTTGTTTCTCAAATTTCATAAGGTAAGTTGTTAAACAGGCTCCCAAAAGCAAAGCTGCTTTAAAAGACCTATTTAAGCAGATAGTCCACGAAATCCTGCACACAGCATTATACAGTACCTGCCAATGGGTGTGATGCAGCTTTTGTCTTGTGGTGGCTCCTGGGGGCCTGTATCCCACTGCACTGAGCAGTCTCCAAATTTGCAGGAGAGAGCAAGCGAGCATCCTGCTGTGGGAAGAGTGTGGTCCATGGCAAAGGGGAAACTGGAAGGAATTCTCACCACCCATCTTTTGGCAACCAATTTAGCAGTTAAATGTAACCAGCTGGTCTCCCCAGGCTCCCTCTGTAGTCGAGGGAGGGAAAGTAAAGCTCCTGCAGAGGGTCATTCAGTGCACCCAAATTAGCCTTACTCTGAATTGTCCTCTTTCTCATCCGTGACTGGAAAAGGAGTTAGAAGAGACTACCCGGGTAATTTAGCCAGCTAAGATGGGTGGTCTGAATAATTCCTTCCCCACCAGCCTCTAAAAGCCCTCCTAGGTACCCCACAGAGATTGGCATGCCTCGGAGGGATCGATTCCCAGGCATGTCAGCAGTTCAGTAATCTGTGCTCACGCCTGCTCTGGAGGAAGTCAGGACACTCGATGAACTCAGCTGCTCCTGTTGGACCCTGCGGCTCCCAGCCAGGACAGAGAGTTGAGCTGACCCACGTGCTGCCAGGTGATGCTGTAGGGCTGGCTGGGGACGTGGTTAGGTTTGAGTTCTGGGTTTTTTTCCTACCTCTCAGATCTGCATTTGCTGTCCTCAAGCCTGGCCAGAGGCCACTGAGATGGGAGTAGCTGCAGGTCAGTCTGGCCCTCGGACTTGTGTCATGGTAGAATTGAAAGCGGCTCTAGCATTGCATAGACAGGAGATAGGGCTGCTCCTACCTCCTTCCCAAGAAATGAGTTTGGTCCCTTCTTGTGGGATCCCCTCATCCTCACTTGTGCAGGGTGAGGAAGAGGAGCTTGCTCTCAGGAGGACAGCAAGGATGGCAGCAGAGCAAGAAGGGCTGACATGCAACAGCCAAGGCATTACTGATCCTCCAAACCAAAGGAAGGCACAGCCTTCCCCGTGGCCAAGTAACAGGGAAAGGCAGAGGATTAACAGGACTCACCTGCAGACAGCGCTGCTGGTGGTGAGAGGAGGAGCCAAGGGAACCACTCGGCTTTAGTACAGCTTTACCTTTTCCCACACCACGGATCCACCCGGGTGTCCCCCTCTGCCCGGCCTCCCTGCAGCCTCGAGCCTGCCCTGGTTTCCCACGGGCAGTAGGAAAGGGCAGGGTGGCCTCCCAGCCTCCGGCTCTGCTCCCTCCTCCAGGTCAGCCTGGGCAGCCGGCTGGCAGCAGAGCTCAGCAAGGATGCCCAGCACACCTTCCCAGGCTCTCCTGCCTGCTCTTCCTCCAGTGCAGACAGAGCCACTTCCCAGGCACAGCAGGAGGATACATGGAAAAGCTAAAAGGACATCAATTGCCCCCAAAATTCCTGGTTTCAATATTGCATCACCAGAGTGACCACATGTATTTTGGAGAGAACCAACTTCAGGGTGAGCAAAAGCTTTTTGCATGAAGACACCAGGAAATGGTCCCTAACGCTTTCCATAAGGCCCAGACCCATGCGAGTAACTAAGATGTTCATGCAACAAGGATTTTCAGTTGTAGGATTAAATTGTGCTTTTGTTTTTTGGTTGTTGTTTTTTTATTTTGTTCTGAAAGTGAGCCACATCTTTGCACTACTACTAAATCACTGCTTTTCCGTGCTTGACCAGAAAAGAATCTGACCTGGGCAGCTGTTTAACTTGCTGCTCATCAAAGACCAGCAAAGTCTGGCTCTCAACTGTTTGAACAGTGGAAGAGTCTTTTTACAGCCAGCCTTATTAAAGCACAGGATTTTATTAGCTGTTTTTTAGTAATAAGCTGAAGTACAATGTTGTGGAATGCTCCTTCAGGAGATTTGGGATCTTGTATACTTTGGAGTTTACTTTCCTCTTTCAGACTAGGGTGCTTGGCAACCCACTAGTGCTACAGCTTCATTGTAATGTTCTCTTCCTTAAAGCCACCTTTGAAAACTGATTTTTCACCCAGATAGGTGAAAGCTATGAAGAACTGTAAGAGAAATATGTTATTGCCTGGTTTTTCTCTTTTTCTATTTTTTTTTTAAAGTCTTTGCAGATTTTCAGGTACTTGGAAAAACTCCAGATATAGGGTGAAAAAATCTACTTTGTCCCCACACACATACAACAAGGTTGTATATTCAAAGCATCAAAGCTAATGTGGTTTTCCTCTTTGGCAACTTTCTTTGAAGTTCTGGTAATTTTCTCATAACATTTTTAACAGATTGTAAGCGACCCTTTTTCCTGAAAACCACTTTTGGGGCACATAAAGTTCCAATTAGCATTTGGGAATACCTGCCAGGAAGTTTTCATGAACATTTAAACAAATATGTCTGTATTATTTTGCAAAAGAACAAAGTATTCTGACAAATTTCAGCAATTTCCCATCATCTTTTGTTTCATAACTCTAATGGGAAACAAAGAGAAGCAAACCTTCCAAATAATTGATGAGCTTTAATGGGAACTTCGTTGCTTTGGACTGTTGATGCCAAAGTAAAGACTGAAACACAAATTTTGGGGTTTGTGACTGACTGTGAAAGGCTTTTTGGGAATGAAAGGTACACGTCCCCAAAACCCTCTGGCTGACGCCTTTACAGTCACCACTAGAAAATCTACTGACATTTTACTCAGAAGGGTTCCTTTTCCTGATAACAGTATTTTCTTACTCAAGTATTTTGGAGGAAAAACAAAAGTATGCATTTATATAATTAAATACTGATATTTCATAGATCACAGAATAGCTCATACCCCATGGAATGCAATCACAGGTTCGAACACACTTATGATGACTCTCTCAGTCCTCCTGCTAGCAGAGGCAGCAGATCTCTCATGGTTCTCCAGGCTTGAGATTCCCAGTAATTACAACACTGCAGATTGGAGCAGATTCTCATGCTCACATCAGCCAGGAACGTCCCACACCCGCTCCAATGCAGATGCAGCACCTCTGTGCTCTGCTGGGGAGGAAAGAGAGACCATTCCCCTTGGGCAGGCTCACTGCCCAGCTTGCCAGTTTAAGTAAGACTCAGCTGCCCAAGCCTTCAGTTTTGGAGGTTCAACTTTGAAAATAAATTCAGAAGCAAATCCTAATTTCACACTAAAAAAAGTTCCAGGGAGGTCTTTTTTTTTTTTTAACCACCAAATACTCACTTTTCTCCAGACTCCCATCCAAGAGAAATCCTTCCACATGTATGGTTACTCTGAAACACCGGACAGCACAAAAAGAAGCAGATGCACCATTGTTTTGAAGGACCTTTGTCCCAAGATATTCCCAGATCTCCAGTCAGTGCAGCTCACGTTGGACCTATGTCACAGTGCAAAGCCAAAAATCCTGCAGCATCCTTTCCACAAACTATCACCTTGAAACAAGAGATGCTTTGGGTCACTGCACTAATGCAAGTTTTAATTTAACTACATTAACATGCACTACAGGCAGCCCAGTTATGACAGCCACTCTTGAGCTGGAGGATTCAGAAAGAACCTCTTAGGCTTGGTCTTCATTTTTTTTCTCTTTAATTGAAGCCTATAGAACCTTCCATGAGCATCTGTTTTCCAAGATAAACTAAACAGCAGAACTATTTATTGCAAATGTTGCTGCCCTGTGGCAAATGACAGGAGACAGACCACAAGAGCCTCCTGCTATACTGCTTGTAACAAGGTCCCTCGAGCCATTATTGTTTTATTAATCTCTTCAGCCAGCTAATTGTTGGAGCATATTCTACAGCTTGTAAAACAACAACTGAGATTTGCTTTTTTTGTGATCTGTACTTAGTGCTCTATAGCAAGAAGGCCCTACAGAAGCCCATTACTGCAACAACTCCTTCCCCAGATCCAAGGAACAGCCTCAGCACACACCAAGACAGTTCCTCCTTAACAGAGCAAAACAGGTGAGTTTTGCTGCTCAGGGAGAGATCACAAATGCTTTGCACCTGCAGGGCACTTAACACGTGCCTGTGCTGGCCTTACAGTAGTCAGTGGATGATGCTAAACCCAGAATTACCTTTTTGAGACCCAGCTTGGATGCAGCCAAGCACATTTCTTTCCTTTGGACAACTCCTCCCTCCCACTTTTGGAGTCATACAGAATAGGTATGACATTACATATGTAATAGAAAGGACACTGCTGTGGCTGGGCAGTATCCTTTCCAAACACAAATTGAACTGCTGAGGGGACAGCAGTGCTTTCTTTTTTTCTTTTCAGTTCTTTTGGAGGACTAAAATCATTTGTAGAAGCTCCTCACATGGGCAACCACAGCACCATTTCATATCAAATCCCCCCTTTAAAAGGTCTTTGAACACCAACTTCCTTAGTTCAGGTAAACAGCATCAAGTCATAGGAAACAAAGACAAACTGGAGAACCACACCAACCCCTGAAATGTTCACAATGAATGGCATGTGTGAGCTTCTGCACAAAAAAAAGGGAATTAGAAACTAGAGCATGGATTACTCTTCATGTAATTCATGCTGGGAGAAACACACAGAAAGAAACCAAGCAGGCAAAGAGGCAACAACAGCAGTGCAGCACGCCTAAAACTTTAATCTTTGTTTTTAAAGAGTACAGAATTGAAAGTGACGCTTGCTTCTCCTTTCCACTTTCCCATTCTCTATCGTGTTGCTTCCTAAGCTCTCCCTAACAGGAAATATTTCTTTGTTGATTAGTTTGACTTCCCTTCAAGTGAGGCACAGCAGTTACTCTCCAGAGTAGGCCCCAATTCAGTAAAACACTGCACATGCACTCCAGTCCCCTCCCATTCAGGGCAACGTTGAAGTGCAGGTACTTGAACACCATTTTCAATAGGGATGTTTTTACTTAACCAAAGACAGGAGGAGGGGGAATATCTGTGTGGTCTTAACCAGGGAGGGAGGGAGGGAAGACATACAACATCCACCATCTTGTTCCCAATTTAAAGGTAGTTTTAGAAGCAGTCTGTCACTGACACACTGTTAAAATCTTAAGCAGCAGCATAACCAGAGAAGTTTGTAGCAGTAAGAAACCCCATGGCACTTTAAAAAGGGGAGTTTGAAATCACTGCTCAATGCCAGCTAAAGCAGCCTCACAAGGTCAATCAGACTTCTAAGATTACACAGGCTCTGCTCCTAATGCCATTAAGTAAACACGCTTCATTAATACAATTATATAAAGAGGAAGACTGGCAAGACAATACAAAAAATTATCAAGAATGGGAAAGCCTACAGAGTTCAGAAAACAGGATTCTGGAAAATGAAAGTGGACTTTATTTTACATTGTAGACTTTCACTTTTTATCCCTTTGAAACACATTTAATTTTAAATTAATAAAGATCATAAACTAAGAAATTGATATGTTCTCTAAACAGACATCATAAAAATTCAGACACAACAGCACAGGACCCATCATTTAAATATGCCAGTAATAGAACAGTTAAAGTGATGCTGGCTAATGCAAGGATAAAAGATGTGGCTCTAAGGAAAAGTGTGTATTAGAGGAGAACTGAGAGTGAAGCAGGTGATGCTTTAGTCTGAATCTGAGCTCTCTTGCTTGTTGGTGTGGTACTGGCTGACTGCTTCCTCCAAAGGAGCCATTGTCCCATCCGGCCGCACTCCCATGGGCTTTATGAGCTCATCTCTGTAGGAGAAGTAAGAAAAAGAATCTGTATTAGCATGTGCACACATACCAATTCACATGTGTATAATACAGTCACATACAGTATATGCCTTAGCACATAATGAGCCTCTAAAAGGAAGTTATTTCTGCTAAAGCCCTCTGTTTTAAAGAAAAAGGCACAAAAAACCTTCCCAAATAGGTGGGAGGGGAAGAGCAGGACAGATAAAGACTTCATTCATGTAGGCCAAACCTACTTAGCCAATTAAAGACACCATGAAAAGTCAGT
The DNA here is from genome assembly GCA_013398175.1 of Climacteris rufus. NCBI lineage: Eukaryota > Metazoa > Chordata > Aves > Passeriformes > Climacteridae > Climacteris > Climacteris rufus. Next base: position 49,843 of record VZRZ01004219.1, read on the forward strand.
GCCTAATGGGCTCAAGACAAGGAGCAGGTTCACTGTTTTGGATACACAAACTAGCTTTTCTTCTGAGAGTTCTCTGACAGCCAATTCTTCCTAAAATTTCACCTGCCATTCTGGCTAACACATGCCCAAGCTATTAAAACAATGATTCGATACATATTCATCTCACTGAAGGAAATAAACCATCTATACCACTACCAGGGGTGTGTTAAGTACTTGTTGATTCATTTGAAAAAAAGCTGACTGATTCTAATACTATTGCTTTTGTTTGTGGCAGTTTAATTACAGGATTTACAGCCATTTTAATCTCTTCAAAGCTCCAAAGGCCGCTCAGCAGTTAATCCAATTATATCTACTCCACAAGCTACAGCCTCATCTAAGAGATGATTAATTATTGATTAAGCCAATCAAAAAGTATTAGCAAAGATTTATTTAATCCTTACTTTTTATCACCTCATTTATATGTGGATTATGGCAAAAGCTGTAAGGGCAAAGATAACATTTTGATTTTATACTGAAAAAAAAAAGGAAAATACCTCTAAATATTCTGGAGTCACCTTAAAAAAACGGAGCAGAGGTTTAATGTTAATTTATGCCTTGCTTGAAAGGCAGTCCAGTAAAACTGTCAATTTAACATACATCTAATCACCCTCCCAAGTCACAGACAATAAAACTGTATCACTCAATGAGGGAGCAAAGGCATCTCATACATTCTCTGCCTGGTCTGCACTATTACCTTGGCTGACAAAAGGGACAACAACTCCCTGTACACAGCTGGCAATCCAACACTAATGCACCCACAGGAACAGCAAGAAAGGCAACATCTGAGTTACATGGCACGAGGATGCCAGACATGGTACAAATCAAGTCTCAAAGAGACCAGCAAGATGAATGTGGCTGTTTGTGCAGACACTGCAATGAGAAACTCACTGATGCCCCACGAGAAACTGGACCAGGAGAAATTGCTGTGGGTGGCTGCCCAGGTCTGGTGGGAAGCTGCAGGCCAAGAAAGGACCTTTGCAAGACCACACTCAAAGAGCACAAGCTGGACTCGCCCTCGGTGTGTGGGGAAGGGTAGGATCTACCTTTAAACAGACTGCAGAGAGCTTGCCATTGCTTAGGGACTGACAGCAAGTCCTCTCCCTTCTGGCAGTGCAATATGCAGGTTCTGCCCAAATGGCAGCATTATTAAAGAGTCTCTTGGAGATATGTGGAAAAAAGACCAAAAGCATGCCTGAAATCAGATTTGAAAGGGCTCAGAGCGTGAAGGCAGCAGATGTAGAGTCCAAAGAGGACCAGAACTCTTCCTGTTGTAGGGGTCCCCAGAGGCAAAGCTGGAGTGCTCTGGAGTTGTGTCTAATAGCAAAGACTTTTTTTCTACAAGAAAAAAGCCCTATGCATCTAAGGCCCTTCTGGCTTTCAAACTTTAAACATCATAATACAAAACAAGTGTCCTTTGAAATGTAAAAATACAGCCACAAAGAACAAAACCACCTTTGATGGCCCTCTAAGCTGACAGAATTTTGTTTTAAAAATCCCAAAGCATACTGTTAAATTACAACATTTAATATTGCAGCCAGAAGTCATAGAATCGCATCATTTTCTAGTAATTTACCATTTATTATTGGTAATAAATAAATTATAATGGTTAATAAAGGACAAAGAATTTGTTTGTGAAAAAGAAAAGAGAAACACAGGAAAACAAGATCCCAATGTCCCTTTATGTGGGACCTCCCTCTCCTCACAATGATTCTTATGTCTTTCAATATTGTCCCTACATCCTTCCTCAGGCAAATGCTCCTCAGGTAGAACTGAGCTGTGTGAAGACAGAAATAAGCCAGGCCACCAAAGGAAGAAGGAGAAGCAGGGATCAGCCTATTTTGTTTCTAACCATAATCTAAAATTCTAAAATAGCGTAAAACACGGCATTCTTTCACCAGTAAAGGCTTGACTGCAAGCTCTGAACACCCCACAAGCTCACTCCTGGTTTTCAAAGAGGGAAAATACAGGGAGAGACAAACAGATGAAAAGGTCTGGGCTGCCCATGAAGCCAGCTTCCGAAATTCAGAACAACTTTCTGTTAAATAACAGAATTTTGGGTAGGATTGCAAGAGGCATCCCTCAGCCAAACTTCAGTACCATGCAAGAGCCCACAGAGCTGCTTCTTACAGCCTCAGCCCTGCCACCTCAGCACTTTGCCCATTTAGCCCTGGCTGCTCAGAGACCTCAACTGCACTGTCACACCCTGGGCTACCTGAGGATGTGCTCATTGCCCACAGGGTGGGAAGGGAAGTGTCAAACTGGCAGGTATAGCTCAGGAAACAGTTCACTAGCCAGAAACTGGGTGTTTATGGTACATCTGTAGGGCACAACATGGCTGGTTTCAGCCCAGTAGATGGCAGTGGGAATTCTTCTGTATCCATGAACATATAAACCAGCACACAATGTGTGTATTTATACATGTTTGAACATCCTTATGTGACCTTCCACACAGTCAAATGCACCTTGCAACACTCATTTTTCTAATGCAAACAAAGCAGTCTTTTCAAGTGTGCTCAGAAACACACCGTAATTAAACAGTTGCTAAAATGCATTCTCTTCTTCCACTTCCAGATCTCCCAAGAGTCCCTTCAAATATATCTATACAAGTTCTGGCTTCCTGCTTGCCATTTAGCTTGATAACGACTCAAAAATCATTCCCTTGTTTTGAAGGGTGACTCTTTCTTGTCTGCTGTCTGTGCTGCAGGGCAGCACTGACACACAGAATTAATGATGGTGTCTGTAATCAAACAGCCATCATGTAAACACCAGTCTGCCCCTTTGATAAAGCAGCATGTTGGGGACCTATTCACCTCCTTATAATTGAGTGCTACATAATAGTTCCGATCCTTTCATGGAACATTATTTTGTTCTATGATTAGAAAGGGGAAGAAAAAAACAAACTCTATGTAGCATGGCCTTCTTCATTGATCCTATGATTAATTTTGTGTTTTTAATGAGCATGGTACCTTGTTTAGACAGGTTCTCTTACTCGTTTTGTTGACTTCTGTTCAATGTACAACAAAACCCAAGCTGTGATAATTGGAGACCATTTTATCAGCAAAAGGATTCTTGCTATTAATACAAGGTTGGCTTGGAAAAAGCATCCTGACATTTTAAATTAGTCAATTAATATACAATTCTACCTACCATTTATAATAGAAAAAATGTTAGCATTTTTTTCCAGACATTTTAATTAACACAGAGTATTTCCAATAATCTATTATATAGACAGAATACCACACAACACTGACTTAAGGTGGCTAGCTTGATGTTTTGCAAAAAAATGGAAGGCTGAGTTAAATCTTTGCAGATCTGGGGAGTTTTTCAAAGGACACTGATTTACAGTGATCAAACAATTTTCAAAGAACCAACAAGACACTGCAAACAAAACCCAAAAAGCTACATCAGGGCCAAGTTCAGGCATCCAGTAATCAACCTAACTAATGTGTACATCTCCCAAGACATGCAGTAATCAAGAATTTTCATGTTCACTTATAATCTGTATATATTTAATGATTAAAAAAAGTAATCTCACCCAGCCAAATTTGAGCAAAATATGAATTTCTAGAAAAGCTTTTGTAGAACCCAAGCCTACATTAAAATATTGGGGCAGGGGAAATGGGTTCACAATAGTGTTCAAATTTCCTGCATGTATTTTGAGAAACCAAAACCAGGTGATTACTTTTAATTTAGCCTTGGTGGTGGTCAGTTACCCCAAGAACACCAACACCAAGGCCCAAACACCAACAACCTAACAGAATAGAAAAACTTTGGAAGTATGACCTGAAATGACCAAAAGCATAATCAGTTTAACATCACCTCAAAAGATTTAAATTTTTCAGTGACAATGCTGAAAATATAGAGAAAACTGAAAAGCAAAAATCCTTGGGCATATTCCGGATCCAGGAAAAAGATGTCCCTTTTTCACTTACAGCTTCAATAAACCTGTACAAAGGGTACAGTGCAAACTCTCAGAAGCCATTAATGAAGGTTATAACTTTTCAATGAAGTAGTACTGCTTTGCAAAGTTGTTTTGTGAGTGCAGATCCTCAGCCAGTCAAAAACCAAATCCAGAGTACCCCAGTGACAGACTGGCCTGATTATCCTCATCAGTCAGGAAGGGAAGCAAGTGTATCAGTCCTTCAACATTTTTTTCCATACTTTTCTCCAGTAAAAGTGTGGCAGTCCTTTAAAGCTTAGCTTCCATTACTGGGAGAGTACAGTGAACTAAGCAAACCAGTTTTGCTGTGCATCACACAAGCTTACCCTAAGCTCCTGTTCAAGTTACACAAAGTTATACAAACTTGTTCAAGATAAGAAGCAGCTGTTTGTTCCTGTTCAACTTCCTCCCCTTTACAAGCAAAGCACTGCACCAAGCTGAACCTGCTCTTGGCCTGTTTCCCCTCCTACTATCACAACAGAGAGCAGCAGAAGTAGGAAACCTGCCTGGGCACTCTGCCTCAAAGCAAGGTTCAAAACCCAGAATCAACCAAAGGTTCCAACCAAGCAACCTCTGGTTTGCATTTGTAGTTTGCAAACCAAGGGAAAAAACTGCACTCCACATAGATTGAACTCTGCAAACTCCCAGCACTGAAGAGCTGAAAGCTGGAGGCAGCACAAGTGTTCTATTCCAAAGACATGGAGGGATTCCCACTACTGTCAGTGTGTTACTAACTCCTCCTTGTACACAAGACTGGCAGTTTCCCATTTTACCTAACATCTGCAAGGCCCACAATTGCACTCGATTACATTCATGAAAAACATCCCACAGCCTCCCCAATCCAAGTCTTTCTTTTTCCTTCCTGCCAGCATTTCCCTCCTCCCCAGCTTTTAGTAAAACGGGAAGAACAGTGAAATGATTTTATCTGTGTTATCACAGCACCTAAAGGGCTCACATCAACAGCACTGTCCCCAAGGAATCACTATACTAAACAAACAAAATCCTACCACAAAGAGTCCCAGCCCTGAAGCAGTGTAAGTACTATAGAAGAAACTGCAGGTGGATGTGACAGGCACAGAAAGCCCAAGGTGCCAGCAATGCTGCTGGCCAAGAGGATAAGTGGTGACACAGGGCAGCAGCTGCTCAGTTATTGTCAGCCTGTGGCAGGCACTGCAGCAGGTGCCACAGACCCTCCAAGCTGAAAAGGCTCTTGTGCCACAGTAACACCACTGGGAGTTTTGTGTGCTCTGCTACAGTGACAACAACTGACTTGTCCTCAGTCTTAGACTGAGACTGGAGATAAGCTTTCTTTTAAAAAACATTTTAGACCATTTAGTCATTTTACTGTGGTACCCTTGACACTCAGCATCTTAATTCTCTAGCTTATGTAGCAATGATTCCATCTTACAAAGTGCTTCAATTAAGATTACATGTGCATTGCATTTTCTTGTCTTTATTAAAAAGACTATGACATATTGCACTTGCTTTCCATGCAAATCATGTGAAAAAGTATCCAATTACTTCATTGACAGTCTCAGATTAGTTGTTCCAAGTTCCTTCCCTGCTTCCAATCCTGCTTGTAATTCAGTCTTTGACAGCTAATCCAGATTCTCCTCTATTTTTTGCTGTATTCCTAATCTCTAACAGATGAAAAAAACCACCTGTTTTGCTGAACTTCTCTCAATAGATCTTGTTATTTGAATATCTACAGACTCTCACAAAACAAGCACATTTCTAGCTGTTGGGTGTTGCCATGTTTAAAGAATGATGCACTTACATATTTCCCTCCTACAAATCAATTCAATGGCAAATTAGTATTAAGTGTTATTAATAATGTTAATAATTGTTTCTCAAAATTGTAATTTTGCTTATGAAGACAACAGACTAAAAGCAATCACTCCAGTATGGCTACAAGCATGGGGAAAGAAAAACCAGTGAATTCTAGGCATACTGAATCCTGAGAAAAAAAGCTACAGATAACAGCACAGGTCTGTTCCTTTCTTGTACACAGAAAGTTATAAAATAAAGATCAACTTTCTGTATCAATACTGTAACACCATTATGTCACAGTAAGTACTGATTTCTTCTATGGCATTACCATAATCACATAAAACAAATTTGATTTGTAATCCAGTCCACACTTAACCTAGTAAATCCACAATAAGTCTTAATTGCAAATTCTTTTTTAATTGCTCCCTTATACAATTTATTGTTTCTGACCACAACTATTTTCACCCTATGTTTGTTCTTCATACAAGCAGCAGACAGAAGTAGTTACAATGAGATGCTGCTCATTAACTTGGGGAAAATACGTACACTGGCCTTGGGCCTGCATTGTGTCCCACACTTTAAAAGAAATGCTCTTCACAACCATCAGCCTATCTATTCAGGAGACAGGTCCCCTCACCACTAGATCTTCCTGATTCTGTCCAGTCCTCACCAAAAGAGATTTCCTCTGAAGTCCTGTAACATAGCACTCTTTTCTTTGAAGTGCTAAACATTCTTCTCTGCAGCTAAAGTGGTCCTAATCCTGCAGAGAAGTTGATTCTAGTGCTATTTTGAAGCACTAGACCTTAGTAAAGAACCAGGATACAAGATGCCTCTCTCTAAAGCAGCTATAATACAATACCTGGAAAGTTTATCAAACATGTTGACAAGCTTCATAGCTTCATATTCTTTTTGTTCTTCTGTCATTTCATCCATTGGATTGGGCATTGGTTCTTCTAAGTGACCAGTGATAAGGTTAATGCTGGCGGTGAAAAAAACAAAAGTTTACAGTTCTGTAGGAATATGTACATTTTCTATCATCTTACTAGCAGGAAAGAGGAAGAACTATCAGAAATCTGACTAGAACTGTCTGAACTGCACATGAAAGTTTTTGTTATAAATAGCCAAGGTTCATATTTATACCGTTTTTTCTCATGAATCGTGACTGTATCTCCTTGTTGATTCACTGTATTAATGTCTTGTTCGCTACTCAGAAATGCACATTTTGCTCATTCTTGTTGTAGGAACCCAGCCAGGAGCAGTTTGAAACCAGGGGAATAATGATGGTAACAATGACAATGTCATCAGTGCTAATGACATAAACAGAGAACTGAATGACGGATACATCTTTGAAACTAATTCTGTACACGATTAATTTTAAAGATATAGACAGGTTCCAGTCAATTTTCTGTTAAATGAGTTAACTACTGTCCTTCCATGATGATGATTTTTTGCTCAAACCAGATTAAGTTACTTTACTTTGAGAATTTACAATGACAGTTTTATTTTCACTATTAATACAAGTGAACAGTGTTAGAGAAATGGTAACAGAAGCAGAAAAGTAGTTTTAAAGGACACTTTCAGGGCACGTTATGCTTTCAAACATTTTCATCACAGACATTTAACAGCAATACAGGAAATGAGATGCATAAATCAACTGACAGCTGTCTTGAATGGTTCATTTAAGTGTCAGCTTTTAACCCAATAGATGTTATAGTTTTAGTTATATGCATCTAACTGGATATCAGGCTTTTGAAAGAGCAGACAGAAAACAGCAAGAAAAAGAATCCTGACAAGCAGAAATAAAAAGAAACCTCCTAGTTTAGAGTTCATTTCTGAGCACAGAAGCAATGTAATTCCTCTAATTTTCATACATTTAATCCTGTCCTTCATTCATGTACCTGAATAAGAATCTTTCAAAAAAACCACAACCCTTTATTGCACACCCAACCATGTCTGTGTAATTCAAGGAAAACAGAGTAAAGCGCAAAAACAACACTTCAGATCTCCACTGTCAACAATTTCAGAACACACTTAAAATGGCATCAAATCTTAGATATAAGATGACAAATGGAAAACTCTAACATCAAATCAGTTACAATTGATAAAGATCACCAGACAGAGCTTCTATGTGGCCACTGCATCCTTCAAGCAAATAGACTGGGTTCCTGATGCATGACTTCTACAGTTACTTTGCTCCTTCCATGTTTACAAATGCAACCTATTTGATTCTTTCAGAAAACTGAAGTAGCAGGATATAGATCAAAACTGAAACTAGGTCTACTGGTTTGTTCCTTTGTAACAAAGTTCTGGTTAAAACCTTGAGCCATATCTGACACCTTTACTTTCTCCATTACAGAGATATACCCCACAAACGTTAGTTAGGGGTGTGGCAACTTCATGTGAGTTCCTGGAAAATCTGGGACAAAAGCCATCCTTGCTAAGTTTGTTACTGTATTTTTTTTCTATAATTTGCTTAAAAATCCCTTTCCACACTTGAATTTTAAATAGTTATTCAAACTGATGTGAAGTCATTCCCAGAGTGATTTTTTTCCCCCAGACCCATATCTGACTATATGCTGGTCACTGTTAGAGGCTGGTTTCTCAATAATTAGACCATGAACTCAGCAGAAGACAGTAGTTAATATAAGCACCTGTAATTCCAAAACTGGCCTCTCTGGAAAAGGTAAAACAAAAAAATGATGTCAAAAGAATCTAGATAGCAACAGGATATGTGGAATTGAAAACAATACTATACTTTGGCTTTGCAGATTTGTATTCTTCTGTGTCTGTATCTTCATCATCTGAGTACCAGTGATCTCCTCGTCCTCCTGCTAGCAGGCCCCTTGCTGCCAGCAATCCTGCTGCATTACCATAGCCTGTGTATTTCAACAAGCTATCAACTGCAAAGAGGATACAGAAAATTATTCAGCTGTAATCAGCTACAAAACAAACCCCACCACAGCGCTACAAGAATTCAGAGTTACAGCAAGAGGCAAATACACCAATTACAGCAAGACCTTATACAAAAGGGAGAAGAAAAAGCAGTTTTTACCTCTCTCTTTACAAAGAACAAAAAGAAATTCTGCTGCAATTTGCTTTACTCCAAGGTCAACGTGTGTCATAAGGCGCACGAGTTTGTTCCTCACTGTTGTGCCAACCTCTGGACGATTGGATACATCTCTTAATGGGGGCAGTACCTAGAGCACAAAAGAAAGGGAAGAAGAGCATGGAATGCATGGCAATACCTACTCAACACTTGCAAAAACAAACATAGTCAAAAGAACAACAAAATACTGCAAGCTATTGCCCATATGCAATAGTAATGAGTCTTGCTACTTAAATATATTTAAGTTTTCTGGTCTGTCACTCTGAGCAGAAAAGTACAGTCTCAAATGAAGACTTTTAAAATATAATTATTAGGAGCTTATAAGCATAAATGGGTGCCCCAAAAGAGTTGGTCAACAGGCAGGCATAACCTCATGTTCTCTGTTTCTTCTGTTTTGCTCATGTATCTGGTAAAATTATTAGAAACACCAGCTTAAGGAAAGTTACACTATTAAAGAGCAGTGTAGTTTATATAGAACAATGATATGCTTATAATGAAAAAGCAGGAAAGTAATTACATTGCAAGTTCCACTACAAGTTTCTACTACTAAATTGAAAAAATGGGCTCTACATGTAAAGAGGAAATGGGTACTTCAACCAGAAAACACTTTTAAAAGCTCAAGCTAAATGTCAGAAATATTTTGGAGGAATCGCTATTTAATATTTCCTCAAATACACTCTTTTCTCATTAGAGGTCATTAATGTTGTTAACTTCAACTCCCAAGAGAAGCAGGAGGTGCATGAATGATGGCTTCTTGGGCAAACTAACTTCTGTCCCCTTGCCTGGATGCCTTAAGATTCAAAATTCATGTGCATTTTTTCACATTCACACAATATATGACATGATGTGATCTGCAAACAAATCTAGGTCAGAATATGAAACACTGAGTGATCTGAACATTCTAATAAGAATTATGGATCTTCAATATTTTACTAGGAAATTACACAAAAGATGTCACTGACTGTCATTAAAAAATGGCAGGTCCTCTGTCTTCTAAGTGTCTAATGTAAACAAACATGTCCTGTGCAAAATGACTGCACAATTACTACTGACATAGGACTCACTGGAAACTGATCCTTAAACAAATGAATGCTACAGTACTGACTACTTTGGGAAAAAAAAAAAAAGACCCTGTCTTTTTCAAACTAAGTATTCAAATAATTAGCAAAAACATTTTACTTTGTCCCTGCTTACTCCCCCCAATGGGGATAGTACCATGACTGCCATTTCCCAGTGTGTTGTAAGAATGAATTAATGTTTTTAGAGTACTCTAATACTAATGCAGTGATGAGTGCCATAGGACAGTCCATGAGGAAATCAATCATTCTGTCTTCAGATCACAATTTGAATAGCACACAATAAATAAAGCCTAAGGCCAGCACTTAACAATGAGGGTAATTCAAAATATCAAACATCCAGTCATGCAGTCAGCAATCTCCATCCATTCTCTGCACTATATGAGGCAGTGGTCCTGTGGTAGGAGTCAGCATGCAATTATATCCTGACATCTAGATGCCGAGATGTCGTAAAAACATGCAGACAACTTCATTTTCTAACTTTTGAACACAGCTCTGCAAGTTTTTTTTATTTTTTTTTTTAGTTAACAGATCAGCAAAGTATCCTAAAAAGGAACTGCTGCAAAACAAAAACAGACAACAAAAATGAGTTTCTTAAATTTCTCAAAAACACTTTCCTGGTATAGATGAAAGAGGCATAAAATGTATGCTCTTTTCCATTTTTTCCATTTTAAACTCCATTTATGAATTCAGGCACAGCTTCAGTCTGGGAGCACATCTAGGATGCAACCCAAAAATCACTGCAGCTTAGGAGAAAGAAATTGCTCATTTGGTATCAACTGTCTTTCCTTGCTCATCTTTTAACTTCTTTCCAGTTGACCTCAGGAAAACCAGCAAAACAAACAGAAAACACCACACTCAACCACCCAGCTACACATATCCTTTAGATCTTTAACCGTGGCACAGAAACATTTTTCCCTGTAAAAAGCCTACTCAGAGTCCATACTGTAATAAACAGCTCTTTTAAGAGACTGAGTGATGAAGTGTGCCTTTCTTCAGGGACAGTTTGATTTATTATTTTATTTCAGCTGGTACACACTGGTACACAAAGTTTTACCCAATGACTCCTGCCTGCTGAGGTCAAACTAAAGCTCAAGCAGGACCCATCAAACACCTGTATTCTCCCTGGCTACCACACAGCTCTGCAAAGTTTTATTAACTGTAATGAAATGTTGTTTCTATGCTGGATGTAAGAGAACAGGCCTTACTGAGTCCTTTACCCCAGTCTCACATGGATCCATGGCAACTCACATGAACACAGCTTTACAATATCCCTGATGTTATTATTTCACAGCTCCACAAAATGTCTTATGGAACTAAGGCCATGTCTATTGATTTATATGACTGAAAAATTATTTCTGCATGTTACTTCCGATGAACAAACCTCAAAGTTTATCCTTCTCTTCATAGTCAAATTTTGATGAATATTTTACTTACCTGAGCTTTGATAAACTTCCTGATGTTCCTATGAGTTCGGCAGCATTCAGTTAATAAACTGAGAACTGGAGTCAGACCTTCTCTATAGCTGCTTCCCTAAAATAAATCCAAATACAAGTAAAACATTTTAAGAGCAAATTTTCCTTTTCAAATTTTACGAACACTTTAATAAAGTTCTGTATGACAGCCAAAATATGAACTTCACATAGATATAAACAAAGAGCCAAATGTTCACCCTCATACACACACAAGCATGTAGCTTCAAATATTCACAGGAATCTGTTCTTTATTTTGAGGTGTTTCACAATCTACAACACCCATATTTGTGCTAAATACTGGCTGAAAGGTTTGTAAGAAGCCTTACATATGTGCACTTTTTGCTTTAGTGAAAGAGGCCCCTTTTGTGAAGAATTCCTGCAGCCCATACCTTGTCTATTCTCTTCTCCATGAAATCCAGTAAAATCTGAATTGCTCCCATATTCATACCATTGTATTTTATATCTGTTTCCTCTTGGGACGATGGATTAATAAGAACATCCAAGCAAGAAACAGGAACATTGCTTAAGAGGTTGATTGCATTGCTGAAACAGATTTTAAAAATTCATTATTCATCTGGAAGAAAGAATTAGAAACAGAGTACAACTCACCATAAACTGCTTGTACAACTACAATCAAAAGGAGGCCCTACAACTCAAACAATGCTTTATTTTCTCCTCTCTGTGTTTTAAAGAAGGTGGCCTGCATTATCGCCTGAGTGCTGGCCCTTGGAACAAACAAGGAAGAAGAAAGCCAAAAAGCTCCAAAAGCAATAGTGCAGCAGTGCAGTGTTACTTCCAGCCCCCACAGTACCCCACCCCATGGAAAAGCACAGCTTCCAGCAGCAAGCTACAGCAGCTGGTCTTGCAGGACAGCAGGGGGAACTCTCACATTGATTTGCAGTGGTCAGAGTTTTTTCCTTCTTGAAACTTCCAACATTTTACCACACGTCCACATTACCATCATTAATGTGATGAAGTACACCACAGAAAACACTTCCTCCTGCTGTAACAGTGGGGCATGGTGGTAATTCCTTAGGTGCACTGAAATATTTTGAGTTTTATGTAGCTTGTAATATATATGAAATGCAGAAGGCTTTCAACATCTAAAAAAAAAAGTTTCAGGTTTATTTACCAAGCACTGCCCTTCAAAAACTGGCAGTCTTTGCATTCTACAACACACAAAGAGGAGTGTTTTCCAAAGAGCCATTAAGTGATTTAAATTAGACCACAGGGTCCCTCCCTCCTCTTTAAAGGAGTAAGATGGAACTTACTTTGCAAGGGTCTCTTGTGTGGTACATATCCCTTGAGTTTGCTATCTACCCTGTTCTCATTGTACAGACTTGGGTTTGTACTGTTCCTGAATATTGGGTTAAATTACACAGATACTGCAAAATTAGAATTGTCATTATTTAGTTGCTTATGTCCAACTAAACTTGTAACTGGATGTATTTAGGAATATTACAAAACTATTCAGATTTACTCATGCAGACCTCAAAGCCGTCACAGAAGCAATGAGTACTGATGTTTCAAGGACTGATGAAGTGTTCCAAGAATGGAGAAAACTTTTCAAACAACTTCATTGAAGACTTTTAATAATATCTACCTAGAAGTCGCCCTCTGTTTCTAAGTTATTAATACAATTCTAGCAAAGAATTAGTAAAAGAGAAAGCAAACCATGGCAATCAGACATAACAGGATTTCTAACAAATGAGCTGGTTCTGGTTTGATCAGACTGGGTGGCTGTTCCACACTGGGCCATCTCCCTTTTGCTCTTTTAGCAACTGAAATTCAGACAACTATTACTTTTGGGAAGGCTTGTTCTCTTTGTTTTATTTCTAATTCCTGCTCAAGATACGTCTTTTATATCACGGAAGTTATTCCTCTCCAATAATTCAGAAATAGTCAGAAACAAAACAGATTCAAATTCAACAAATATTTGGTGGCTTCAGGCCTTTCATCAAAAGTTGTCTTTTTACCAGTTTCTTATTAAACAACCAAGTTCCCAAATACCTACAAAATTAATTTTCTGGATCACTGTGTCTGAGCTATTCTTTTCAATAAATGAAGCCTGGCTTTCTGATCTTTGTCACTCCACTGACAGTTTTATTTGTGGTAGAAGAGTGTATGAAATTCTCCAGCTACCAGGAAGTCAGTGACTATGCACAGATATGCACAATAGTGTTTGCATTCCTACTCCAGGGGGTAGAAATACTGCGTATATTACTCTCCCCTTTTCGGCTTCCTAGAGATCATTAATCACTGGGACATGACATCCACCCACTCATGCTCCCAGCCCCCTCCTGATATGCAAATCCAGAAGCAAAGGCCTATTTAGAGCCAGTGAATGCCTTGATTAAAACCTTGTTAGTGGGCAAAAATGGCACTCACTCTAATACATGGTATTTTAAGCTGTTGAAACATTACTTAATGACATGACAGAACCACAATAATGACAATACTGGGTACTAATGCAGTTAAGATATTTTTATAGGTAAGTTCTGCTTATTTATTAGAAATAGTCACACTGACAATCAGTACATCATAGCCCAGGGCATGTATCCAACACCCAGTGTTCACCTTAAATAAATCCTCCATTTACACATTCAGAGCACAGGCATTCAAATGATGTGCTCTAACAGGCTGCCCAAACCTTTCATTGAAGCATCTTAGGTTCTGCAGATTTAAAAACTTAGGGAAGTGCAAGTGATCAGCAATCCTAACAAATATACTTATGACTCCCTGATGCTTCATAAAGTTTATTCTGCATTCAACACTGTTTGTATTTTATTTTATTTTTGACATAGTTTTCATAACTGCCTTGCTGATAGGCTCCAGGTGGAAAGCAGAGCTGAAGTTGTGCTCTGCTCTCTGATTCACACCTCATCTCCAGCAATAAAGATTGCATGGTCAGAGTCCAGCATGCTGAACAGCCCAAATGATGATACAGCCTCTCTTTTTTAGCTACAGACTGCTAACAACAGTTTAGTCACTCATTAGGGAAGCTCCTATCAGGAATTACAGGTTTGCTTTTCCAAATACATCAGTGGACTGAAGTGGGGCTCTCTGATGCAGGTCCCAATCCCCTTGGGGATTTGCAGGGGCATTACTTCTGAGTATAGCTTTTCTATTCCAGAGTTGCCTTGTGATGAATAGTCTTGATGGAAAAGCCTATTAAATTATTCAGCTTTTATTGCATCCTTGTAGCACTCAAAGACAAAACTCAGGTTCTGCAAATCAGCTGAAATATTTGAATCGCAGAAGTCAAAACCTGTACAGTGCTCTCCCAGCATGTAAATCAAGATCAAATACCACATGCAACAAGGCTATACTTGCAATCTTTACTCTTCAGCTAACTTAACCAGCTACAGTTTGCTAAGTGAGGGACAAAGTTGTTTTCTCAGCATAACAGAAAGGCTGATGCAGTGCCACACTGAGTCTGATGGAGAAAGGGGAACAACTGAAGGGACACAAAGCAGTGATGTGTGTCCTCACTTCTTTTCTCCTTCCCTCTCTCAGAATTATGGAGAGCCTTTGCTTTCATTTGGTGTCACCATAAGATTCATACAGGCAGCATTGCTACAAAAAATATCCCTTGTGACTGAAAAAAGAAATCACACCAATACCACATCATCTTCACAGCTGCCTACTTCTTTATGGCAAGCCCCTTTTGGATCTCAGCTGCAAGTATTTGCAAAAGCTAAAACCAAAAGGACTTGTATCCTTTTGCAACAGCACAAGATAATTAAATTCACAGGGCAATATATTTAAGAGCATGATTAGACCAGCCTTCCTGGACAAGGAAGCAGAACTCGCAAAGAGCATCAGCCATATAATAATTCTTGTAGCTCTCTCTTGCAATTGTTGAATTTACCCAAAACTGTTAAAATTCTCCCAGCAGTGGGGAATTTACTCCCACCAGTCCCTCCCTTAAAGGAAGATGAGAGCACAAAACACCCACCCTTAGCAGCAGCAAAGAGAAAACACCAGCTGCCCTTTAGGACACAGCACTAACTTCAGTCATGGCAACTACTGCAGCAGCATCCTAAATTATTCCCAATAGCCTGAGAAGGGCTCTGATGTGGGATTTTAGTGTTCACCTGAGAAGACTGCTGATCACTTAAGAGCTTTCCAAGATTTTAATCAAGGTCATTTAACACTTTCAAGACTTCTGGGTGTGAAAACATATATCCCTTCTTCCTAGAGACTGCTGGTTCAGATGATGTTTAAGAGATCCTACAGTTAGATACACAGACATCTCTGAAGAAGAAAACGGCAACATTATCTTTCATTGCTGAGAGAAGGTACTGTACTGTAGGCCCTGTGAACAGCTGACCTCTTTGGTAAAAATAAGGGTGTCATGAAAAAACAGTAACACTGAACAAAGAACCACCACCTCACTACAAATAATCTGAATTTTGATTGAATTACTGGCTGTCAATACCTAAGCTGGGTGCAGGACTGAGGAAACAAAAAACAAACCACACACCTAAAACTGTAAGATGATTCATTCGTCTTTGAAAAAAAATATTATTGGCAAGGAAAAAATATTTGTACTTCTAATAAAGAAGCCTAAAACTATTGGAGATAAAATATCAACTTGTTACTTCTACCCCAATCCATGAGAATTTCAGAACTTACATACAGAAATCTCAAAATGTAGTTTTTCCATCAGCTTCTGTGCAAAATAACAGAAGTTGTACTCCAATTTGAACTACCCTTAGAACTTCCATATGTACTTTCATTCTCAGATACATACACATGAACACAAAAAAAAAAATTCAAAAAGGTGAGTTTCATTATCATTGATAGAAAATAATCCTGTCAGGCACTTTCTGGAAAAGTGGACGTGTTTAATATATATTTGAGGAAAATAGTTTTAATCAAAAAAAAAAAGATTGACAATATGAACTCAAAATTAATAGTTATCATTGTTTCTCAGATTTCCACTTTCACATTTTAGGCAAAGTAATTTCTACTTAGGAAAAGCAACCAAGTAACAAGGAAAAGCAAACAAGTAACTTTTATCATAGATTGGTTCTGCAGTTCTACCAACCTGTGCAACTCTTCAGTTTTGTCTTCAGTAGGGCCCGTGGTTAATAAGCAGTGTCGAAGGATGGCAGCCATGTAACGAAATTGATGAGATTCATTCTATATAAATATAAATTATGAAGATATTTTTTCATTTTGAAGATTGCAAGTGAGGGTTTCAGGTCACTAGAATAATAAAAATTAAAGATGGAAAATACCTATTAGATTATAACATCCATCCCTATCAATAAAAGGACTGTACCTTAGAGTTCACTGAATGCTTAATGCTGCATGACTGTCATAAGCTGACTTTGAACCAGGTCTTTTAAAAGTCACTGGGAAGATTTTTCCAGTTAAATGAGCCTTCAATACTAGAAAAACCCACTTAAAAGTGTTTGCTCAATTCCATACCACTATTCCTAACATACCACTATCTTCCTCCTTGTATTTACATCAGGCCACCTCTTCATCCATTTTGATTACATACGTGTTTCATTTAATTTGTCTTCTCCTCATTTAGGCCTTTTGCTGCCAAGTTTCATTCCCTCCACCCAGTCTGTCTCTTTTTCTAATTCCCTTGCTACCTTTCCTTCATTCCATTAATAACTTCTCAGCAACCTCATCTGCCCTACTTTTGCTCTGTCCAAGCAATTCCCCCTTCCAATCTCCCATCAGCCAGCAGCCACACAGAAGCACACCAGTAACTGCAATCATTTAACTGTGTGTCATTGTCCTTAACCTTTTTCAACAGCTCTTCTTGGCACCCATGGTATGTTCTGGAGTGTTTGACCTGGCACAAAGCTCCCCAACATATCTTTTGGAGCATCAGCATCCAAATCTGCCAGACTTACCACCTGCAGCTCTTGTCTGGCCTTGCTACTTTGAAACCATCTCCAGACATTAAATAGTGCTGTTTCAAATGGTTTTCTCACCATTAGGGTAGCTCACTTTAACTTTCTACCCACATGCCTAACCTCTCTGCTCTCCTTTTATTTTCTGTGTGGTCTGCTGGTTGGAATCTCTCCAAATTCTGCACCTTGAGCCCACTTCATTAACACACTTTTTACTCCTCTAACAGACCATTAACATTACCACTGGAATATTCACTAAGCAGAACATCACTTAACGTAATCTGGCTAACAGCTAACAACCACTAAAAAGCTCTTTAATTTAAAGGTTTCCTGCTTTTGGGAATTTCTAGTAAAGAGTTATTGTCTAAGCTTTATATCAAAACATGAAATAAGCTTCTCCTGACCCAGGAGGTCATAAACTCTCATTTAAAAAAAAACAAAACAAACAAACAAAAAAACCCCACATGCTTGGGCTTTTCAAGGAGGAAAAGTTTTCAAAGACAAAACCTCCCTCATTCCACAAACAGCAGCCACACAAAACCTCATCAGGTAACAGCACAACTGTGTGCCATCTCCTGTCCACCTTCCTGCAGTGAGCTGGGCTTTACACCTCTCCAGATTCAGTATTTTGTAAGAGTAAACCAACTTCAAGATGCAGATGTCAAGAGCTTACCTCGCAAGAGGTGAACATGTAATATTGTTTCTTTTTCCAATTTTCCATATAGCTGTGTTACATGCTTTTTTACCTCCAAAACAATCACTTGTCTATACAAAGAACTTTGACAACGTTAAAGATGTTTTTAATAAAGGTCTATGTCAGGAATATAAACAGAAGAAAAGAAACCTCACTTTCTTTATATTTCCTTAAAACTCAAAGTATTAGCTTCTCTGATGCCTTAAATTTCAGGACTTCTTAATCAGCATATCCTTGAGACATTAAAGCAAAGAATAAACTTCAGACTTTTCTCAGGTTTTACTTTCCTTAAAGTTATGATTAATGTCTTATTTGCTGTTTAGTCTAATGCACTGAAGAGAACACTACTTGTCAGTTTTAACTACTGTAGATTTTTGATCAGCTTTAGATGCTGTATATTTACAATGTCCAGTGAAAAGTTAACAACACTGTTTTAGAGACAATATGATGTGGACTAAAAAGTAAGATTTCCTGTATAATTATCCTACTGTAGCACAGACTTAGGTTATTCAAAGTTATCCTTCTAATGTCTGTTTATAAATTTAAGGATGCAACACATAGGAAGCATACTTATCTAAGAAGAAAAAGATCTGATGTAATAATGAGAACAAACCAAGATAAATCTTATTCATAAGACAGAGCAATGAAAGTTATTTGGTTCTTGTACTTGATCTCATCTTAAAAGATGATGTTTAAGTTCAAAGCTGGTGTTGGGAGGATTAAAAACAGTGCCACTCTTTCATCAGAGTTATTTGTTAAAAATTAGAGTTGATGTACTTTATCATCACGCTCAGAAAAACAGATAAAAACCAGGGAGTCTTCTCAGCTCTAACTATTACCCCATTGCTATAGTCCACAACCTCCAGAGGTGTAGCACCTGGTACACTTAGATTAACAAGTTATTCCTAGCCAGTCAGTTATTAGTGAACAATATTTATTTCCCTTTGGAAATCTAAGACTTTTATGAAACAGTACTTTTTGCATTTTTTAAATTAAAAAAATATACAGTTTTAACTTGTGTTATGCAATCCAAGCTCTTCTCCCATTACACAGAAAATGTATGAATTCGATTTTTTTTGCCCAAGTAGTAACAGGAACAAAAACATTATTTTGGTATTGAAAGCAATGAGCATTAAAAACTCAACACCTCTTGGAAGCCCAAGATCATCAATAATTGACACATTCTGAATTCATACAGACACATTTTCTCAGACTGATTTTGCATAGGCAGAAATTATAATTCAAAATCTGAAGACTACCTTAGCTGCTGTTTTGAAAAATGCAATCATGTTCCATCAAAATTACAGGAGCAAAAGTTAAGTATTAAAATCCTTCCTGTGGGGCTTGGATAGCAACTGCCTCTTGTGTATCCAGCTGCTGGTTCTCACAGGCTAAAGAAAATCAATGGAAAAAGACACTTCAGCTAAGTCTTACCTCGCTGTGGACATTCCAACTGTCAAGTGTTACATTAAACAGAGCTTTTAGTGCCTCAATGGCACAATCTGTCTCTTGCAAAGACAGAGGAGGCCTGTCACGATCTTCTGCTGCTTTATATTCTTCTGTCCATCTTACACTCAGGGAACTTTCCAAAGCCTGAGTCAAAAGCTGCACCCCTTGCAGTTCCTGGCGCAACTGGGATCGGATATCTGTGTGCAGGAGCGACAGGAGGAAGAGGAGGCGCAAATCAAAGCATTTAATGTCACCAACGGCCTGCTGGTCCTTGCACTTCTGCAGAAGATTGCAGAGCATGGCTGCCAGGTTCAGTTCCAAACTGAGCTTCTGTGCAACTGAACTATTAAAAATTATGTTACAGAGGCATTTTAAGGCTTCTACTATCACAGGAAATTCAGATACTCTCTCCAAAGGATCTTCCACAGTGTCCAGCTTTGCTAGCCTCATGAGGATCTGCATGTTCCTCTTTGTGGTTACAGGCACTAAAACCTTCTTGTCCCTGGAGAGAATCCGGAGGGCCTCTAAGCAGGCAACTTGACATGAAGTTTTTGTGTCTTTTTCAAGGATGTTTAGAATTCCCTCACACAGTTTCTAGGTAAACACAAACAAATAAAAAAGAATCAGTTTTAGTGCCAAAATATTGGTGGCAACAAGAAACTACTTTGCTAAGCTTCCATATAACCTTTGAGTCTTTAGGTGATGAGGAAGTAGGTATTCCACACTAGCTGTTCAATATATAAACTGATACAAAAGGCCTCCAGAGAGCACCAAAAGTAGTTTTCCTCATGGATACAATCCAAATACATAAACATTTTCAAAATCATTAAGCCAAAAGTGGCAGATGTGACCCAGCACTGTCAGTTACAAAGTGTTCACAGCATCAGGACTAAAAACTCCGGAAGAGTAACAAAGCTAGAGAGAAGTGAAAGGTTTTAAAAATATGTCCAAGTACAATAGTCACACCTACAGCACCTGCAAAATTTTAAGGTGAGGTTGTTTCAGTCAGGAGGCTGGGAGAAAAGGAACCAAAATAACTGTTGTTTAACATACAAGGCTTAATACTCCATGTTTGGCAACAGCTAGAATTTGTGTGGCCACTTCAACCTAATCTATGGACTTCTCCCATTTAAAGTAAGATTCCTAGAAATATCACCTTTGATATAGAAACATAATGCTGTTTTACAGGAAGACAGACTGCAGCAGTTTTACCAAACCAGCAAAACTGCTGCTGTATCAACACAGATTGTTCTTGGAGTCAAAATACTTCACTGATGCTTTATGTCAACATGACTGCAGGGGTAAACAATCATATAAATGGAGCATGAGAAAATGCAACACTCCAATAATCTGCAAGTCAGAACTGCAACATCTGAACTACCTTTTAGAAGATGTACAATCAGACAATCAATCAAAGGAGAGAAAAGGGCAGGGCAGAAGAGACTGCTTGATGTGAGAGGACTCCAAAGCGTTTTTATGCCTTAAGCTCAAGACAACACTGCTAATCATGGGTACTAGACTAAGAAGCATAGTTACAAAGAAGTTCCTAATACAACACAAACTGCATTGTACCTCACAGGACACAGTTCCTCCATATTTCTCAATTTCCCACCTTTGTGTCTTGACCATCAACATGAATGAATTACCAAAGACGCCAGAACAGCAACTGAGTTGAACAGCCCAAATGCAGAAGTCTGCTTAGGACCCGAAGTTCACATTATGATTGCACGCAGTCTGTGTCAAGAAAGTGGTTACAAAAAGCACAGAAATACTAGCAAAGTATAAAAAAATTCTTGGGAATGGTCTCTGGAACTTCACTTTTTACCATCACCACCACAATGAAAAGGTGGGGAGCACAGAAGCCCACAACCCTGACCCAAAGTTCAAAACAAAGGTTCCACTTGGGACATCTCAGCCAATTTTATTACTGTGATGACTTACAATTAAAGCCAAAATAAAAAAAGAACAAAATCAACAAGCATTGAGTCTAAAGCAAATCTAGAACAGACACTCCAGAAGAATAAGGGAGAAAACAACACAAGTCTTCAACTTGTTTTCTTTTAACTTCAACAATGTTAAAAGACAATCTGTAAACAAAGTCAGGCAGTAGGAACTCACAATATGATTTCTAGTATGCTTGTCCTGGGGTTAAGCCCACCCAAAAAACCAAGATCTTGACTGCATCTCCACAGCCCTGACTAGACTAATCCAGTAAGTTTGAAAACCAGGAATGAGCTCTACCTCTTACCATCACACAGGCAACATAAGAAGTCTTTATCAGAGTAACAGAAACACTACAACACTACAAACCCCACATCTGACCACCTGTACAGGCATATAGGTACTTACTGTGGCTGCAAAATAAAGCATAAAAGCTGAGAAATCTCAAATTTTAGGCAAATTTAACAGCAGCAGTTCTCAGAGTTCTTCAACATTAACCTAATGCTGCTCACACAGATCTGCGCGACTCCCTGACTTTAACATAGTATGCTAGATCTGCACTGAATGTTTCTGAAGGTGGCATCCTTGAAGTGTTTTAAAAAATTCCTAAGAAACAAAAAATGACTAGCTTAGATCCACAGCCAGATTACCTAGCCACAGCTCGACTTCTTACAAGAATTTTCTTTCTACTGTTAAGAGAGTTTTCCATACAATTAACTTTGCTTTGCAAGCTGAAGAGTGAAGTCTGTTTGGTTTTGAGGAGGAACACAACTGAATGGAAGTTCACAGAACCTCAGGAAAATGCTGGTTTATTCTGTTCTGTGTCTAAGCACATACCTACTAGACTTTGCAGTTACTGTCTTTCTTGTTGGTATCAGCTGCTACAAGGTGATCTGTAACAATTTATCGAAATTCTGAAAACTCCTTTGATTACAAAGAGACCAAGCCTCTCAAATTCAGACGGATTTTTTACCTCTTTTTTCCATAAGCTTCACCCACCTGCTGCTATGGAAGTGTCACTGCAAAATGTCAAAAGCACTGCAGGAGGATCCCAAAGGGCTCCAACCTCCTGCTGATTTGCTGTGGGAGGTGGAAGCATAACCTTCCCTCCATACATTAAAACACTACCTTTGTAATTTAATTAAAAACATTAAAAAATCATCCCTTGGCTTCTAATCTGAACAAAATGCAGCACCAGAAAAGTCTTAACTCTGAATAGCTGTACTAAAGATATTAAATAGAACTTTTTTTCCCTGAGATTTAGCAACCTGCTTACAACTTAAATGCTGACAAAGTTCTCTGGAGTTAGACCCCGTGAGCCATCAAGAGAGGCTTTAGAGAAATCAACATCCAGTTAGGATATCTGTGACAGTGAACCACTGTTGGCTGATCCCAAGTGCCAACAGCAGCTCAGGAAAAGCTAGAGTGTCTGATTATAATGGCAGAGCTATCCATGGAAAGTCTTGAAGATTCATCCTATTAGGAAATTGCCTTGGAGACAAACTAAACCAAATGTCATACAGCACATTTTCTGGTTTTTGCCTTGATGGTACAAGTGAAACAAAGCACAGGAAGAAAAGAAACAGGAAGAGATGTCAGCAAAAGCAATATTATGCTTTTCATTTTCTTTAGGTGGTGCTCTTTCTACCACCCTGTAGGCTCATTAGCATGGCATAAACTAAGGGGCAAAAATTTCATTTATTTGGTTAGAAATGAAAGCAAGTGAAAATTCAGACAAGAAGGTACCTCCCCTTCCACAACATACATGATGATCGTCCTAGTTTCAGGGGGATTTTGCTACCCTCAAGTCACTGTAAGTTTTTAACACTTCTTTGGTCGGGTTCTATGCTTCCAACATTCAGATAGGATTTTGATGTTCATCAACCATGCTACAGCAAGAAGTGTTTTTCATATACTTTTCCATGGACTCAAGGCAGCTTCCAATTTTAACTTTTTCCACTGTAAAATCAATTCATTTCCCTAAAATTTAAGATTTCTCAGCTTTTGTGCTAATATTAAAACAGAACAACACATACGATGTCTTTTGTCTATGCTGTAGTGTTAAATCTTATCTTGCATTGAAACAGGAAGGCCAGAAAAACCCATTTGTCATCCTGTTTTGACAAATAAAATATTGACCCATTTGGTCCCTTATCCTGACAGCATCAACTCTTGATGCTAAGAAGCAAGACAGCCCAGTAGAAAAAGACCTCTCCTGAAATAAAGAGACCTCTGTGTTTTCTTCCTTGCTCAGCTACAGACCTGTTGTGTGGCTTTGGGCCAAAAGGTATAATTTCTTTACTTCCATTATCTTCCACCATCTTTGCTCCCTGGCTAATTAGGCTGGGGAGAAGGGGACAGGAAAACAGAGCACAGCTCTTTAGTTTCTGTGTTTAGCTTCTATTAGGTTTCAGAGGTAAGCATCCAACACAGTGACAAGACCAAGAATATTTGAAATGTTAGTTAAAACTTTCATTTTCTCTGGAAGTGAAGACAACATTGATATAACATGAATCATCAAGAGTGGTGGATAACAGGACAATTAGATAACCTCCCCTGAGCAGGCCTTGCCAAATTTTTGCCTAGTCTTTGTGGACAAATGGGGGTGGGCAGGGAAGGTGTATATTGTATTCCTTGAGTTTTCAGCCTGCTTCACTTCAGAACTTCACTGTCCAGCCCATGCTGACAGCAGGAGGTTGGCTGCTTGGCAGGAGCCTGCCAGCCCTGCCACGGCACAGCTCCAAGCCAAAGGCTGGAACATGTGAGAGCACCACAGCTCCCTGCAGCCGAGCTGAGGAACAGGCTAAGCAATCCCTCTTGGCTGAACTGGTGGAATAAGCACCTGCTTCAGAGTCACAGAAAGGTGAAATCCTGCAGAAGAACTCACAGCAGGAAGCTATGCTGTAGCTGGGCTCACAGCAGCCCTCCTCACTCACCTCACTGGACAGGGAGAACCCTTTCACCCTCTGTAACCCAGTGGTGAAAGAAGGCTATTAAAAGGCAATATGGGTTCCACCGGTTTGTCATAAACCTTTAAAGGTTACAGTAAAAGCTGAAAAATGCTGGATGAGAATGGGCAGGACCAGAGGGAATTAGAACAAAAGCTTAGTATTAATGAAGGACATTCAGTAACATTTTCCTCTTACAGACTGCTACTCCCTTAAGAGGTTTCGGTAAAGTCAGAGCAATAACAACAACTAAGATACCACACAGTGTGCCCACAGGAAAACTTGAGCTGAATATTTTTACAGGACACTGACTAGCAGACTTTAAAAAGCTTGACAGAAATTTACTGGGAGGAGGAAAACTGCCTTGGTGGCTGCAGGAACCTTCAGACCTCCCTAAAGCACCACAGTGTCAACAGCACTAAGAATGGGGTTCTTCTAAGATTTAGAGTGGGACAGTATCTTGCTCCATCAACATACTTCACTCCTTCCACCCTCCCAAAGTTAAAATATGATACTGTCTACAGACTTAAAGAATCTCATTAATTTAATTGGTAAAGAAAGACCCACAATAGGTTTGATATGATTTACCATCAGCTATTTCAACACCTTGAAAACATTCAGCAATGCAAGGGGAAAAGACTCTTTGGGTGATTTTCTTCCCACTGAATTTTAGATCCATCATGTTCAAATGCAACCTGAGCAATGATTGAAGAAAACTGGTCTCAAATTCTAAAGACTTCTATTACAGAACTGATCCAACACAGTAAGCTAGACCTGATACAGCAGAAACCAAATGCTGCAAGTACTACAAAAGGTGAAGCAGAAAAGAAGGTACAGAGATGAAGAGGAAATAGGTCAGTCATGAATACTGCACCATTTCAGGTTAGAATACGGGTTACAAGTCATATCCTTACATTTGGCTGCTGGTTCCTCTTTTCCCACCTTCCTCTTGCAAACTCAGCACTTTTGTCCAATTTTAAGTCTTCCTTCCTGTCTTGGACAGATTTACTGTCTATCACCTTTTTTTTTGCTGTTTTATCGCAGCCAATGATGCTGTAGCAACTTCCAGCTGTGGAATGCCATTCCTAACCAGGCAATCAGTGCTGACAGACATTTCCAGGGCACAAACAGTACTGTGATTTTCTCACCAATTCAAGTCTGTAAACAGCACAAATGTGTTGTTACTTCAGAAACAGTATTTGGCCTGACAAGGTATAAATAATGGAAAAGCTATTAAATAATGGTAAAGTGGTCCAAAAAACCCTTTCCTTTTTGTATTAGGACATGAGAGCTTGAGCTGAAGTTACTGCTGTGCTACACAGAGAGGGAGGCATGATGCCTGACACCTCTCTTCAAGGTGACTGCTTGGTCAAGTTAATAAATATTAATTTTCTGGAGTGGATACCAGCATAGACCGAAAGAAACAACTGTTTGTCTCAATCATGTCATGGTGCTGTGAATTTTTGCAGTTCTGAAGACTTCATTTTTCTAGCAAAACACTGTCAACAACTTCTTGGCTGCTTGAGTCAAATATTTTAGATTTCTAAGCACTGGTTAAGCTCTTCAGAAACAACCCCCTGCCTTAACTTCAGCTGCTATTCCAGAACACATTTACTTCTGGTTGGCAATTTCTATACTGTTCACACACAGAGGCTGAAAATAGGCTTCCAGAAATTCATTTTTTTAAATTAGTATATAACAAGTTAAGAAGGAATGGCACCAACTTGATCTGCCTGGCATCTGAGTGACTCTTCCAGTGCAGCACAGATTGCCAGCTGATTTACATCCACAACACCCACCACACAGGCCAATGCACACACATACATCATTAAACAAACAACCAGGGCAAGGACAGCTCACATTACAATCTTATGCTTTTATCACCCTGTGATGTATTCCTGTCCTGTGGCTATGTCCAGATAGACAAGCTTGATAGCATTACCTCTCTTCCTGCCTTCTAGAGGACACAACCTACTTTCCTCCTGGAATTCAGTATCACAATCTCACTGCTGATTTAGGTTAGCTTAAAGCACTGTTCTTTGATAGCCAAATATCACTGCAGAACAACTTACTCTGTCCAATTTACCCAGCTTCTTGTCAAGCCATAGCTTTGGCCTTTCTATCTCTCATCTTTTCAGCATGTCACTGTTGTATATGGGTTTCTTCTCCCCAACAGCACCCAACCTAGAAAAACTTCAAGCATAGTTACACCTACATTACAAGACAATCACACTACTGACACAGCCCTGCTGTAATTCTAAGGTCATGGCTGAAGCTGTGAGGTGGGGCAGAGAAAAGATGTGTGTTGCTACAGCTGATCTGTTACTTGCACCCTTGCATAGATGTCAAGGACTTACAACAAAGTCTGAGGCTTGCTGGAGTACATAACTGCAAGCAAATTTCCTCCTAGGCCATGAAAAAAGCTAATATGCAGTAAGAGACTGGTAAAAAGCATGTATTGCATTTATCTGATGCAAAGTTTTCAATAGCACCAGAAACCAATGACAAAATCACGCAGTCCCTCTGTATTTGTACCCTCCCCACACCTGAATGTCAAGTCTGCTATATGACTTCACTATGGATTGTGACCCTTTGTCTAAACTCTTTTTCACTGCAATCATTCTAAGCTAATAGCAGCAGAACTGTAAATATTATCACCTTAAGTGCATTTTGGTATTAACAACACAAAAAACTGAGCCTTTTCTGAATTCTCAGTGGAGCTACATCACACAGTCTTCAAGAAATTCCCATCGATTTTGGTGACAACTTCAGCAGTTTGTTTTTAGTAAGAGCATTTTCCCTTTCAATTTCAAGCATTTTTAATTTTTGCCTTAAATGAAGGATGAAAGGAGAACGCTTAATGTTTTACAGATACTAAGGATATTGAGCATATGCAATTGAGTAGCTGTTAAAAAAACAACATACCCAAAAAAATCCCCAACCAAACCATACACAAAAAAAAATCCACTTAGTATATACCTTACACCTCCCCCTCCAAACTCATTGTCTTTATTTGGCTTTTGCCAGTTTGGCTTCTGTTCTATTCTCCTTTCCTATGCTCTCTACTTGGCAATCAATTCTTCAGACCAGACACTTGCTCATTCTCACTGTAAAAAGAGATGGAAGGGATGGTGAGGAAAGAAAGGTAAGAACACAGTAAGAAAACCAAATCAGGGTCCCAGCTGAGTTCTTCTACAGCTGAGAAATTACAGACACAGTCCATCACCACCTCAGTGGATGTCAGCTTCGAGTAAAGCCACAGATCAAGCCAAGCTAAGAGATCTTTCAATCACCTGTGTAATAAAGAATTGCAACTGAAGATTACAGTACACACAATTGGTGGGTTTGCAAATGCAGAAGACTGTGAGACTTATCATCCCACCCATTTCTACCAGAAAAAAGACTTAATACCTTAAAACATTTAGATTTTGCATAAATCATGGAATGAAGCCATGTGTGCCCAGTTTCAGACAAGCTATCCTTGCAGGAACCTTGCAATTCCAATTTCAAGCTTTGAGTTTATTCCAGAACTAGCAGAAACATACAGCCTCATTCACTAATAAACACTTTCTGAATAAATATGCAAATCAGCCCAAAACTAATTACAGAACAGAAAGGAATGTGTATCACACACTAAAAATAATGACAGGATAATACAAAAAATTCCATGTCCAGGCTCTAAATGCAAGGCTGTGGATGGATCTCAAGGGATGTGTTGAGCCCTGACACACCTTTACAGCTCAACACTACAATACACATTTCCCTTCTCTGAAACCCAACATGCACGTGCCACACCTCACTGATTACAGTCACCTTTGGAATAACTGGTTTCTGTAACTCTCTCTTCCTTACAGCTTCATAGCCTTCTTCTGTACTTATCCCTTCATCTTAATACCTGGTACTCTTTAAGGATCTCATCTAGACAAGAAATACATCTGTCATACTGTTACCTGCTGAGAAGAGAAAAAATAGAAAATTCTATTGCAAAATGTTATCTCTGCAGATATAGAAGAGTATCTTGACCCTTTTTCCTCCACCTCATCTCAAATCTGTACCCAGATAAATCCTTTATGGGCCTGTTACTGCTTTCATTCAAGACTGAGGTTTTTGCTAGAGAAATTTGCTTTTCTCTTTCAGAAAAAAACAGGTATGTATAGTTGTCATGTCTCTTGCACAGAAGAAGCAAAAATTAAAACATAACTTAATACTTTATATTACTTGCACCATTTCACAATGGCAGCTAATTAGGAGACTGCTTTTACTTTTTATACTTCTACACTGAGGTGTGCAGCTCACCAGCTTGTTTTACTTACCTTTCTTTTGTCTTCATCTGCAGGATCAAATCTGAAAGTGGCCCGATTCTGTAAATAAAGACAAGAGTTGGTGTTTGTTACATGTGCATCAGCTGCTAAAGATGCAATACCTGCAAAACTATTGTTAAACTTCAGGAGCTTGGTTAAACCTCAGATAATGAGGCAGTAACCAGGTCAGCTTGTGTCCTTTTCCCATTCTCCCCAACTGCAAGAGCTTCAGTGATTCCAATGAAGAGTTTCCAATTACTACTGCTGCAGAGCAAGCCTTTCTCTGTGGGATGTGCTTCTGGTGTGAGTCAACCACCTCACATGTGGCACTTGACAGGGTGAAAAATGGAAGCTACAGCCTTGTGTTTTACAAATACCTTACCACTCAGATTCTTCCCCACAAGCTTTTGACTGCTCTAACTGTCCCAAAGCAGAACCACCACAGTATCACCTCACCCAGAAAACAAGTAGTACAATCAAATAAACCTTGCTACAAAACCTACCAGTTTCTGTATTCTGGCAATTTCCAAAGCACACTACCAAGGTATTTGTTCCCTGGCATAGTTAAAGACAAAATAGACACAAGCTAACAAAAAGTATTTATTTCTTATTAAACACTTCAAATAGCAGTGGAGTCTAGTTCTATGTTAGTATCCTGAAGAACGTCATTAGCAAAATATTACTCCTATGGCAAAATTTATTCTGACAGTCAAAGAAAACAGCAGTAATACCAGACAGCTCTTTTAACATTTTAAAACTTCCTATCTAAATGATTAAGCATGATGAATGGCTTTGAAAAGAATTAAAATCTCAATTTCTCTTTCTAATATGCAACTTGCTACATCATGCAAGTGACTGGAAAACAAGTAACTGGCAAAAAAAATTAAAATCTCAATTTCTCCTTCTAATATGCAACTTGCTATATCACGCAAGTGACTGGAAAACAAGTACACTTCCATAGCACATTCATGGGCCTCTTACCTTCATGACCCCAGCTCACAATTACACAGAAGGCCTTGGACATCTACCCTACCACCCAAGGTTACCAACATTAGTTAGGGACTTGAGGATGGTGGGAAAGCCATTCCCTTCCTCTCTCAATAGTAGGCAAACAATCCCTTTCCTGCCTCTTACAGGGCTCCCAGCTGAACCCCACGAGTTCAGCAATATGCCACCCAAAAGCAGGTGAACATTAAATGATGAGCAATTAACCAAGAGAACACAGATTTCGTGTTTGCACACCTACATTTTTGAAAATTTACAACAGAAATGTAGTAACAGCAAGAAGCCAAAGCAGAGGAACAGATACTTGGAATAGTAATTGCAAATGGGACAGCACACAAGAGCACTAACAGACATATGAATTTCCCTCATTATAGTTACTCTATAGCCACCTGCACCTTGGAAATACACTTGATCCATCCTTTCTTTTGAATTAAACAGTATTTGATTTGTTATTTGGAAAAAAAAATAAGGAAACCTAAAGCCCAGAAGAGGTGTGGGTAAAGATCTGGAGCCTGGAGTACTCGGCTCACTCTTTGCTGGCCCACAGACAAACAAAGTGTCAGTAACAATGTGTACACAAAAGAGATGCAGAAAACAAGATGAAAAAGTTCTGACAAGAAACACAGTAACAATAATGTCATCCTGAGACAGTATTAAAAGTTTCCCATCTCACTTCAAAAGATGTATTTAGCTACACACATAACTCCAAGACTTCATTCAAATACTTGAAATGTCACAATAGAAACTGCACCAGCTCTCACTCTGTCCTTGAGAATTCAACTCAAGCCTAAACAATTCATCTAGGAAAGCTGCTGAGAAGGCATAAAATCCAGTACAGCAAAATTAAGAAATTATGCTTGTGCGTGCTTTTTGACTGAACACATTTAACACAGGGTCATTTTGAAGAGTAAGGCTGGAGAGATAAGGTTCTCTCAGTCAGAATCCTTCCTCTGTACCTCCGAGGTCAGCAAGTTAAAACAGCTGTGTCTCATGAACTCTCAATGTACCACTCCTTCAGAGGGAGTGCCCTGCAACTGCATCAATCTCTGCCTTTAAATTTCATGTGCACAAAGGGAGCCTAGGTCAAGACTGTCACTCAAGGATCTTCCACAAGCTCAGGTTTGAGTGAAGAAATCAGTTATCACCATTGTTAGATGTAAAGTATATTGTACTTATGACAGCAAATTCCAAGACACCTCTCAGAGACTGCAGAAAACCCACACACTAATCCACGTTCATTTGGTTTCTCTTCTAATCACAAAGCTATGAACCTTTAACCAAAAATCTGAATGTTCACTCCTGTAACAGATTCCTAAATTTCAGCTGATAGTTAGTTCAACACAACTGCATTTAAATTACATCCAAAGCCAAACTCTGAGTTAGTACCAGCTTTGGAGACCTGTCACACAAACATCTATGCAAAGGGCAGACACCTGATGGGTTGAGATGTAATCTTTCAAATTAAGACTATACTGCTCTATTAAAATCTAGGTGTTAAAATGCCCCTTTAAGAAGACGGAGTAAAAATAAAATCCACTCAACATCTACCTTTGCTCTGATTTTCATTTCCCTACATTACCAAGGAAGCCCTTCATTTCTTGGTTGAGCATACACATATCACACTGCAACACCAGCAGACACTTAGTACCCTTTCATACCTGCCAGCATTAAAAGCTCAACCTGCTCTAAGCTGTCTTTCCTTTTCGCTTTGCTTGACCAGAAAAGCAGAAAAATGAACCGAGGTTTGGCAGCCCATTCCACACAGCCTGCACGATCTCTGCCCAGCGCCGGTGACAAAGGCTGCCCACAAAGGGCAGCACCTCAGGCAGGCGGGCAGGTATTGAAGAGACCTCTGCGCTATTCTGTCCAGCCTCTCCCCAGTGGTATGTGTAGGTGAAAAGACTTGTGAGGCAAATGTACGCTGTGAAACAGCTCTTCCTACAGCCCGATCACCGATCACCCACTCTGCCCACTGGGCGCGTGGAACGGCAAGACCGAAGGTGCCGGGGGCCGAGCCTGGCACGGGGCTTGACCTCCCCGCGATTCCACCGCCTTTGTGCTCCTGTGCAAGCCTGCTTTCCTCCAGGCACTGCCCGCCGGCACTGCCGCGGTGCCCGGCACGGCCCGCGGGCGGGGAGCGCCCCAGGAAGGGCCGGGAGGCTGTGCCGGGCTGGGCTGTGCCGGGCTGGGCTGTGCCGGGCT
>VZRZ01004219.1:81991-169947 GCA_013398175.1 Climacteris rufus
CCTGACGCGACTGACGCGCCCGGCGCTCCCCGCGGCCGCCGCCGGGACTGGCAGGCAGCGCTCGCGAGCCAATGGCTGCAAGGGCCGGCCGCGCGCACCCCCGCGCCCTCCTATTGGCTGCCGCCCGCCGGCCGGCCATTGCGGCGAAAGGACTACATCTCCCAGGATGCCGAGCGGCGCGGCCTCACGGCGCGCGGCAGGGTGCCCGGGGGGGGCTTTGATGCCGCGGGGCACGATGGGTGCTACAGGCCGTGCCCGGCTGGCGGCGGGATGAGCCGCGGGTTCGAGTCCCGAGCGGGCAGGGCCGGCCGGGAGCGCGCTCTCGGGATGCTCAGAGGCACAGCCCTCCCTCCTGCTTAGGCTTGTCCGGTTGTGTGCTCTCTGCGACCTTCCCTGTGCCTACCGTGTCTGTCACACGGCGAAAGGCTGCCAAAACGAGGGCTGGCCGCTTTTTCTCCAGCTTTCAGGTCATTGCCCCACCGCCCCACCACTGAACAGCAGTGTCTGTTCCCTTTGCAGCAAAAACACCCCCCTTTTTCTCAAGTCGAACCCCCCAGAGCAATGGTGGTACAGGTAAATTCTCCCTGTTTGGTTCAGGAGCTGGCAGGAGGGACAGGCGGGCAGCATCGGCAGAGCCGGGCAAAGGTGAACGACGGCTCTGTAAAGGTTTTGCAAAACCGTGGGTTTGAACTACACCAAGAATACATGTAGTATTTCCATATTCTCGGTGCCCTATGATCGAAATTCACTGTCCAGGTAGCAGAAAGTGATATATTGAAGTTAACAAAATCCACGTTCAGAAAGAACCGTGGTCGGTCTGTCCTTGAAATATTTATTCCTTCAGTTCCTTTACTCCTTCCGTGGTGATAAAGAGAAACCTTTCATGTCACAAATGCCAGGCTCCGGTGGAAAACAGCAGGGAGGTTGCGCCTGCAGGAGGCCGGTGGCTCCTGGAGAGCTGAAGGTGCTCAGATGTGACAGTGCATGGCCTGCGTTCTTTAAGATGCAGACCCAGACGATGATCTGAATTTTCTCCTTAGGGGTTTCTTGCCACAATGGGTTGAACTGGGATGTAACACCAGAAGAGCACACTCACTGGACTGCAAGGAGTAACAAAACCCGACCATCCAGTGTGTATCCCTTTCTTCTGAGTCAGATCCGCGTGTATACTAATACAGCTCTGGAGAGAAACCCAATGGAAAGAGTCCTTTGCTTGTTAGATTTACAACTCTGTAATAAAGTATAAGCCTGCTTAGATTTACTTCACAGCACAGCAGAACACTCATTTTACTTGCACGTAGTCTTTTTTTTTCTTTTTTAATTACAAAACCTACAAAATAAAGCTTAAGAAACTGTTACTGCCCTTAAAAGGCACATTGTTATTCATCATCAGTGCGTTTTAGTTTCCACTTTATGTAGCATATGAAGGATTAGGATTTCAGTGAAAGAGAGGGACAGAATAAATTGCATCCTCTACCAAAGAACTGCCAGACCTTTTCAGATGGTTGCATACCATGAGCCCTTCCCATGTTAGTCAGCTTTATCTAAACCTTCCAAAGCAATGTCTGCCCCTGAATTTCATGGGTTTCAGGGTCAGTCACAACAGAATTGTGGGGCTGGGGAGGTCAGAGGCCATTTTTGTCAAAGGGTAGTGACCTTAGCAGCAAGAGGTACCCTGACAAAAACAGGATTCATGTTACTGAATGGAGTTCTCATTGCTCTTCCCCCGCTGAGTCTTTTTTCTACCTGGTAATGAAAAATCTTGACGAATTGTAATGGATTTTTATATGCATACATACATATATATGTGTGTGTATACATCTATTTTTAAAAATTTTATATTTTGTGTCAGTTATGCTGTAATATGTATTACTTTATGTTCTACTGTGTATATTACATATATCCATTTTTTATGTTTTATCTCATCAAAAAGATCGCATTTTTAGTAAAACATGTATTTGTTGTGATAAAAAAAATTAGAAAAAGAAAAAGAAGAAAGAAAAAGGCAAAAAAAAAAAAGGAAAAAGAGGAAAGCAAAAGAAGAAAAAGAAAAAGTAACAGAAGAGAAAGTGAACCTGAAGATTGAATATTTCATCATGTGGTATAAAAGTTTCTTTGGAAATATTTGTGTAGCCACATATTTACTTTATATACACATAAACACGTGGCTAGGCAAGAAACAGCAATTTTTAGTTTCCATGGTCAAGGGAAGGGATTAATTAACAGGCTGCAGACTCTGACTCAGGAGGTTTGGCAATTTGTAATGGGATGTTTTAAGAGATTCTTGCCCCTAACTAGACATTCTACCCGGAGCTGATCACCCTCTCACGAGCTGCTGCACGCCCCAGCCTGGTGTAGAGCCCTGTGACCTGAAAGCTCTGCTGGTTTTGTGTTGCTGGTTTGTGGTGGGTTCTGAGCTGCAGTGGCCAAGGACGGCTCCTGCTTTACCTTGCAGCACTTCTCACACAGTGGTGATGGTGACCTCTGTTTCATCCATCTATATATTGCTCCCCATGAATGTCTAGTTTCAATTTCAAAGCCCTCATCAGGAAGCAGTTCAAAGGCAGCTGGAAGTGCACATTCAGACTCCTGAGGCACCTACATAAGTTTCTAAATTAGTTTTTAAAAAAGACAGACTGTGGAGGTTCTTTCGCAAAAGACTTTCCAAGCCCTGTCTGACTCATGATGTTCTTGGCTCTTTTTTTATGAGCAGCTTTGTGGTGCTGCCCTTGGTCTGAATTTCCTCTCCCAGGACGTTGGACACGATGTTGCAGTTCTTCCCTCAGCATGTTTTTATTATTTCTGGGTCTGACACTGTCCAATATCCCTCCTCCTTCCTGAGCAGTCTTCCCGAGCTCTTGAAACAAGGGTAATGGAGTTGTCCCCAGACATGTTAAAGGATATGGCACGTTTGTGTGCTAAAATAGTCTCATTTTCTCCTCTCAGTCAATGGGGAATAGACTTCTTTTGGTTTAACAACTTACTGTAAAGAGCACGGGAAGTGCTTCTGGCTTCCCTTGCGTGGTGCTGGGGTTCACCTCCATCGTGATCCTTCCAAAGACCCAGCTTTGAGTTACTGGCCAGTTCTACCCACAGAATCTCACCAATGCATGTGGTCCTTGAGGGGACCATGGCAGGTCATGATCCATCAGGTAAGTGGAGATGGATCGCTTTTTTGCTGTGAACTGTATCTGTTCTCAAGTCCTTGGCTAGATAAAAACATACATGATAACATTTTAGATTTTTTTAAAGTTTGTGGCTTGTAGAAGTTTTTATATTTAAGTAAATTTAAATGGCATCTATTTAATTTCAAGGACTTTATTTGGGTGTGAAAATCCCTCATATATCTTGCACAATTGTACAAATAACACTTATGTCCATTTTAGGCATAAACATGGTTATCATCACACTGGGTGCTATCAAAGATTTTATTTACAAAACAATTACTAAAATGCCTGTTGTCATATTTCCATTTATTTATTTCTTACCCATAGGGTAATAGGTCCACCATAATTGCTTGGTGTGTTTTATAATACAGAAGAAAAAGCTATGTTAATAAAAACTAACAAAAACTCACAAATAGCTACAAATCTGACAGAAAATGTCTAAGAAAAACTCTCCCCAAAATACAATACATTTTTCCACACATACACAGTACAGAATAACTTCAAAGGCACAGCTTTGAATTTTGTTTTTGTAGACGTATAGAGAATTATCACCACGTGAAGCAATTGAGAGAACAGTTTCATACCTGTCAATAGATAATTAAGCAAATAATCATGTTTGCATTGTCATTTTCTTTACATAATTGCTTCATATCATCATATTTAACATATGTGGCTCTGAATCCAAAATCTTCCCAGTCCCCAAGTCCCTTCTTACCTTGTCATTGCTGACCAGAGAAGTTAGATTTTTCCAGATTGTGCAAACTCAACACAAATACATATATAATAAGAACAATAGTCAACTTAAGGCAGTGTTTAATTCAATGCTACATGTCTTTTCTTCTCTTCTGTAAAGATCAAACTTACTGGATCAACAGAAAGGTGCATCAATATACAAAGTTAGGTGTAAACTGAAAGCTACAGCAACACGTGTCTTTTTTAAGGAACCAGACAGAGGAATTGGTATGAATAAGTGATGACTTGGCAGAATGGTTTTTAAGGAATGCATTAAGAGCTCAAAAGAAGAACAGATGATGGAGTTTTGCTGAGGGTGAATTTCCTGTCTTTAATTCAAATTATAAATAGGTCCTGTTCCAGTACTTTTTTTTTTGTAAGACTCATTAACGTTTGTCAATAAGAGGGGGTAAAAATGGCTCACACAAACTGACAGCACACAGGGTTGGCCCACATGCCAGGATTTAAAAAGGCACAGATCAGCCCAGAGAGTGGTCTAGAACAGCACAGAAATATTTTTCGGCTACAGGAACATTCAGTCACGCTGGTCTGCAATCTGCCCACGTTATGAACTACATTTATCTGCCCAGGATCTTTTCCATTTTCACCTCCCTTGAAGAACGTCCACGAAAAGTCCCACATAGCTTGAAGTTTTTGTAACTCTTGTAAGTATGTGGGCTTAGCTGATACCAGTCATTTTCATTTAGCCCAGCCTGTGGTGGCTTCCCCATTGATGTAGGCAAAGCCTGGAAAGTGTTGCATGTGCTCGTATTCAGAATTCCTGCGTGTTGTCAGGGGGGTGTACATGTCACTGGAATTCCCGTATCTTGTGGAGTGCATGGATGAGCTTGTGTAGCAGGAGTTGGCAGCTGGGACCTCAGGCCAGCGAGGAGTCACTGGTGTGGGATGCAGCCTGGGAGTACTGCTCATCAAACAGGGCTCCATTCTGGATGTTGGGCCATTGAAAGGGTACTACAATAAAAAAAAAAAAAGAAAAGATAAATTAAAGAGTCATCTGCCATATATTTCATTTTAAAATAAGTGCTGGTGGTGTCACAATTCTGAGTTTAATAAAGGCAAAATCACATGAATTAGCAGCTCTCTAACAACATACTGAAGGTGGAATATCAGATAACCAGTGTCTGCAGTAAACCAAAGTTTCAGGGAAAGTCTTGCAAAACAGTCACTGATTTTAAATATTGCATTAATTTATCAAAGCACTGGGCAAAGGCACATATATCTGGGAGCAGAAAAATAAATTGAAATAATGTAATTTTTTTCTGCTACTTTTACTCAAAAACTTGCTATTTACTAAAAACCTGAATATAAAATGTTCCAACTCTTGCTCACTCAACAGTTTTGAGGGAAGGAGCCTTCCCTTTTAAGTGTTCACAAGACATCCTGATGGTTTCTGCAGAGAAGCAGTATGGTCTGGCCTCAGAGCCAGCAGCTAATTGGATAACTTATGAAAAGAGGCAGGCAGAAGAAACATCTGTCTATTCCCCAGCTGTTCACAGTGACAGCTGGAAACCAGAAATCAAAGAAGTTTGACAAATGGGTTCCACTAAGGAGAAGATGTGCTGAAGACAGGATAGGCAAGAAAATGGAACAGCTTTTGCCCTCTATAGCCACAGGCTACCCTGTGGTAGTAAATTGTACTTATGAGTGCTTGCTTAACATGTATTTATCTTATTGCCTGTCCTGCAGGAGCAGATAATCTGTGTGCTGTGTCTAAGGAACGGCTGCCCGTTTTGTCCTACTGTTATCCATCTACAACTCGGAGATGGTTAGGATCCTTGTTCCCCTTGACCACCCATGTATCTTCAGAGCTTCTGTATTTTACATATTTATACCTTTTCTGCAAAAAGTGTCATAATTTAAAATTTCATTTTCTTCACAGTTTGACACTGTGATATTTCTTTAACTAGAAAGCTGTCACCAAAGTAGGACAATCACCTCTTCTGATGCTTACAAACCTTGCAAGCTGCATGCCAAAACTTTACATGGCTGTAAAACCCTTTCCCCATATTTTGGAGGTTTATGGAGAGAAAAGCTGGAGTAGTTGTTCCTAGGAGGGAGATGGCAGTGAGTCCCAAAGGGTCTCATTACCTTACCCCACAGCCAGAAGGGCCCTGGGTTAATGAGTTGCATAAGCAACTGTTGCATAAGCCCAAGGCAATTCCAGCAGTGTCTCCATGAGCAGTTTGTGCTGTCTCCCTTCAGACCACAGCCAGGAAGGCAGCCCAGCCTTGGCAAACATATTTGAATAGTTCACAAGCCTCAGACAGCTCAGAGCCACTCACTGGCCACTCCTAATTAGAGAAGAGAAAAAGAAGACCCTTTTTGACCAACATATTGTAGTTAGTGATTTAGCATATTCCGATGTGTCCTGGGGGGACAGGCCAGTAGGCAGATGAGAGGGAAGACATCAAAGATGTTATTTAGCCTGTACTTCCCATCACCACACAGGCTGGAATTACCTGTGCCATCAGCTGCTGCGACAGGGTGTTAAAGGGCAGCACCACAGTGCAAGATCAACACTTCAACACTGGTACTGCTAACACAGCTGTCAGAATAAGCTGCATTGGCAACACTGACAACAGGTCTATGCAAGACCGTCTAACTTTCCATCCTCACCCCAGAGAAAGGTTTTTCAGCATGAATGTTCAGCAGAGCTTACATATTGAATGCAAAAGGTCTTACATTCCTTCTAAGGAGAATCGAGTTTTCAGATTTGTTGGCTTTCCAAAAGCTTTCATTGAAGATGAGAACTTCCAGTGATCAGCAACAATGAAGATTAAGCTTTGAAGCAATACGTGGCCCAAGCTAAAACTTCCTTCTTTGTCCTAAGTAGTGTTTTACTTGATACCAATTGTGGTGGTCTTTGCCTTTATTATCCATTGATCTATACTTGAAGTCAGTACAGGTTGATCTATTAAAGGGTATACTTACAACAGGGTTAACCTAAACTTCTGCCATAATACACCATAATACACCGGTGACCTCTTGACTTCTTCTCCATGAGATAATAGGTCTGCTCAGTTGTTAACTGTAACAGAAGCCCTTGCCATCCTGACTCAGTGCAATTTTCCTTTCAGGTTTTGAAACTAAAGTTGTGACTTGTAACACGGCAATGACTTGCTTTCATATCCCTTATAAATGCCAGGAGAAAGCCCTGTCTTCAGCGAGGATAATTTGCTATTGGATAACTTGTAGATTGCAAAAACATTCATCTGTGAGCAAGAA
This sequence comes from Climacteris rufus, assembly GCA_013398175.1. Taxonomy (NCBI): domain Eukaryota; kingdom Metazoa; phylum Chordata; class Aves; order Passeriformes; family Climacteridae; genus Climacteris; species Climacteris rufus. The sequence continues at coordinate 89,137 of VZRZ01004219.1, forward strand.
GGGGATGCACTCTGGGAATATTGTAGTGGGTCTCGTTGTACACAGCATTTTGTGGGGAAGCCACATGTGTCTTTTTGGTAGTTTGGAACCACAAAACCTGTGCCACTGAGAGAATGAAATCTTGGCTCCCAGAATGAACTTCAGGACGCACTGAAAAAGAAAGATATTCCTTCTCCAATGTGCAGCCAAGGGGCCATGCTAAGGCTTACTGAGAAGGCAGGGGAAGGGCTGTGCATGAGGGGACAGGATACAGTGTGCTGCTTTCCCTTTTCATCGAGAGCACCCGATGCAGCTGTGTTTATGAATGTGTCATGAATGTAAAAAGAACAATTGCTTGAAAATAACATGGACTTTAAATATCCAGTATTTTACAATAAATTCTGTTATGACTGAATGCAAGATGGAAAGTTTTGTAATGGTAGGTCAGCTAATCGCAAATGACTCAGTGACTTCTTTTTCCCTACAGTGAAGAGACTATTGAAAGACAATATTTTTAAAGTACTCATTGGCCCCTGCCTGACTATTAACTCACCCAATGAAGCATCTATTCAGCCTTGTTGGAGTGTCCAAAGCAGAGCCATCTGGGCGGATGCCTGCCCATGCTGCCTGAATCACCTTTCACACTCTGCATCCGGTTTAATGAAGAGTGCTTAAGCTGAACTCAAAACACTGGGGCCTAGTGATCTTTGCCAGATATAAAAGCGACATTTGTTGGAGGACTCTTGACAGGAAATTACCATTTTCTGGGTTGACTCACACTTGTTGCTACTGCTGCCATTAGACCTAGACAAGAAGCCCTTTAAGTCTGTGAGACTTTGAGCAGATTATTAAGGCCTTGCCCAAAAAAGTAAAATTAATTCAATTTCTTTCAGCATTATTTTAGAAAATACAATGTTAAGTATGTCCTCCCATGAAGTGGAGGCTGAGTTTCTGCAGTGGAAGGATGGAGAATAATGTCTTTATCCTTATTCTCAGCTCACCAACCAATTATACATGGAGGTGAAACATCTCAATGTCCAAACAGCAAAACATTTTCCTTATGAATGTGGGTCTGATTTTACATTGTATTAGCTCCCACTTTTTCTGAATGCTGTAATGTTGCATGTTAGCCACTACTTTAGGATTTGCAAATAACACAAATCAGAAACTACAGAATTGTGAAGAGTTGGCTATAAATTAATTTCATAAAAATATGCTTAAATCTTCTAAAATTACATAATCAAAACTCTTGATTGATTGCATCCTTATAACCCTTAATTTGACCCTTTTCTCCACAAATTGGACCTTATTGAATCTGTTAAATAGGCTGGGTGAAACTTTGAAGTCCATCTAAGTGATTTTGGTACTTTTGGGAGTGGCATTTGGAGCCTTAAGAAAATGCTATTTGTAATTATCTAAAAAGAAGTTAAGACATCTGTTTCCTGTTGCATTGAATACATAATTGCTTCAATTACATGCTAACAATCTTGAGCCCGTTATGAAGCCATACAGTTGGGAACAATGACTCTTGCTGCATGGGTGGGATTTGGGCAGTATTTTTGTCTTTCTGTCATTACCAGCTGTTTGATGACAGAGTGGTTATTGGGAAGGGTGTTTTATTCTTACTGCATTGGTATAGTCATGAGTTCATAATGTTTATGTGCTGGAGGGTTAAGAACTTTCACCCTTTATTTTTTTTCTGAAGTAGACAGGCCAGAACAATATGAATGGACATCAAGCACACGCTCTGTCTGAGAGAGGATTTCCTTGGCCCCCTCACTGTGACAAAAACCAGCTACTACTGTCTTCCAGTACTGCTCCCATGTAAATCCTGCTGCAGAGGCATATGAAGGGAAAACATGGTTCAGTAGAATTGTGATATGCAATATTTTACAGAAAAACTGAGCAGTGCTGCATGCTGCACCCCTGGGAAGTTACGTGAGAACCACTGCAGTCTCCAGAGCAGTTTAGGAGAGTCAGAGTGCAAATACTTCTTAAAGTTACTTTAAATATGGCCCAAATACTGTGTTCTGGTCCTCTGAGAGGTGCAGACCTGATGTGCGGCATTTTCTAGACTGATTTGTTCTAGACCATGGACGTAAACTATTATCTTTAAAAATGCAGCTTAAAGGCAGAAACAAACAAACAAGCCAAGAAACAAACAAAAAGCCACCTTGTCTTTAAGGTAGGAACTGCAAGGAACAAAAAGAGAAACATTGCTATGCTACTTCTATGCTCTCTGTTGAGTACCTACACATGAGATAGACTGTTTAGAGATGGTTGTTCCATTTTGGATGTGGCAAAGGAGAAAAGGTAAAATGAGGCTGTGTTCAGTGTGGCCTGTAGGAGTGTTTCCCAGATCTAGGTGGCTGATATGGCAGCTTCTTGACTGAGTCTCTCCTACCAGTTCTGAGATGAGGTTTGCACAGAAAGCCTGGAGGGGAGCTCCAGCTCAGCACAACTGAGAGAAAGGACATTCACACACTCCCCAGACTATGCCTGTCCTGCGCTGCATATGCAGTCCTTGGATAACTCCTGGGCACAGAGCACCTGTCACAACAGAAACTACACAGATGATAACCCTTAACTCCAGAAAAGACATGACAGGAAGGAGGTGAGGAAGGAATGATGCAGATCTATAATGTCTTGAACGGTGATAGTAGATAAACAGGGAATGAATATTCCCTATTCCTTCTCACCCAGAAAACCCTAGGGCACCCAATGCAATTATGAGGTAACAGACTTAAGAGGAGAATATGTGTGTTTTATGCAACTCCTGGCAAAGTATGTATGTACAAAACAGCTCAAAGACAGAGTAATGGAGAGTCGTTTGCTATAAAAGACATAGTTCCAGCTGCTGCTTCCTACTGAGGATGTACCTAGGTCAGCTCTAGGCAAAGACAGCACAGCTATGCTGGTGAAAGGACCACTTTCTACTTACCCTACTTCTAAGGCTTTTCTCCACACATTTGTTTCTGGTCATAGCTAGAGATAAGACCTGGATAAATGAATCTACAGTGTGATTCGCTACAGCTACACATTAGAGTACTTACACTTAATGATGTGCATCTTTGAATGTTACCAATTATGTTAAAATGTATGCTGCTGCAGATCTCGTTAATTATTCTTCTACTAACAGTAGCCTTGGAATTTACAAAGAAAAATTACTGCAGCATGAATTACTTTGTGTTTATGCAAAAGGTAGAATTATATGAATTGAAATACTTACAGATAGCCTGAAAGAGGATTAAGACCCATCCAGCCAAGGTGAACCTCAAAGATAAAAGCTGTGCTCAGAAGGCAGTCAAGCCTACAGTGTGGAGGTGAATTAGGTGGTGCCAATGTGAAGGGGTTACCTTTGAAGGAGGTAACTCTCTGTTAAACTCAACATAGGTTGATAAGACCTCTCAGAGGCTTTTAGACAGAGTTGTTGTCTATTTTCTACCCTGGCATCTGGTACCTAAAACTGCAGAGGCAGAGAACTGATGAAATAAAGTGTCAGTATAGATAGGTTTATATACATATGCTAAACAGTCTCCTTCTATATGACTGTGGAGTAGCATCAGAGTATTGTATGCACTCCTGCACTATGGCTTAGAGAATTAGATAGGAATACATCAATCTAATGTAGAATTAGATAGGAATACATCAGTCTAGTAGATCAATCTGTAGATCATTTTTCATTTGTCTGCCAGGTTCCTGGCCAGTAAGCCGAGTCAAGCAATGAGCAATCAGACCTGGAATTACAAATAAGGAGCCGTTCTGAGAATTATTCATAGATGGTGATGGAAGAAGAAAAAGTTCTGATTAAGACCAAGGTTTGGACAGATTGTTCCTATCATCAAAAAGTCTTAGCTATCAGTGGGAATTAGTCAGCCTGTACTGCCAGACCCCCACCTGCACTTTTTGAGAGCTCTACATAGTAAAAGATCTACATCTGTGTGACTTCTTCCCCAGCACAAGCTCACTCTAAAGATTCCAATGGCAAAACCAAAATCATCAAAGTAGCTGATAAAACCTGGAGTATGTCACTCTCTTCCACAGAAAGAGGTTGGACATGATGTTCTTCAAGACCAAAATAGTAATTTAGAGCTGCAGCTTAAACTCCACCTCAATTACATGTCACCTATTTTGGCTCAGACCTTTGTCTGGGACAAAGTCTCTCCCTGAATCTGTTTGTAGATGAGAATTTACCACGCGCACACACACACAGATTTTTCTTCTTAGGAGTTCATCCCTTGACACTACCCTAAAAAAGCATGATAGAATAGTGGCTAAAGTTGAGCCAGACTTCTGTATTTGGCCAGAATGTAGATTACAACAAAGAGTTATTTGAAGACTTATGGTCAATGCCTCCTCTTCTCAGCTGATTATACTCCCGCAGTTAGACACATTGCAGTTCCTCTGGTTTCAGTATAGTAGCAGCTGTTGATACATTCACTGTAAATTTGGCTTCCTGTATTTTTATTTTGCAACATCATAAGTCCTACTGTAATTCCTTGCAACATGTTCCCCTCAGAAAGACCACCAGAAAAAGAGCAGTTCCCTAACATCTTATTAGGGACATCTTATGAACTTTTTTTTGTTGAAAGTAGCTAAGAAAGGACTTATTATCAGGGCAAGCATTTTACAGAAGCTAACTTAACTTTAAAAAGACTGTCAGCCAATTCTATATCAAACTGTTAAAGACTTTCAAGTCATTCTTCAAAAGTAAGGTTTCAGTTTGTAACTCCTCTCAATACAGAACAAGTACATTGATAGGGTTTTGTTGGCTGTGTCCTGCTGTGCAATTCCATCTCAGTTTGCAAGCAGCATGAGAAAGAACATGTTACCTAGAAATCGAAATAATTTTCCTTTAAAGCGTGATCATTAAAGTGTAGCTGTTCTTCCTATGTGTTCAGGACAGTTCAAAGACTGGCAGGAGAGGAAAAAATGATCTGACATCTGCACTTGTAGAGACAGCCTAGTACAGTATGAAAAATACTTGCCTGAGTGCATTGTGTGCTACTGTTTGAATAACGTGTGTTAAGCAGGACATGAGTAATCTAAGAAAGTGTTGATCTTGATTTGCTTCACTTATTTCTTGAGATAACAGGGTAAGGCCCGTACTGAAAAATGAAGGACTACAAAGCTGTCACAGGACACTGCACTTAAACGTTCACTCACTGTTCCTACTGAAGATAGAGCAACTGCAAATACCCTCAGACAAATCTGGACACCTCATGTAGTCTGATAGATCAGGTGTTACACAAATGGGTGAGAAGTTGTAGCTTGTCCTTTCCATAAGCTAGGGAGCCATTGTTGAGCTGGTCCAAATGAGCATATTGGGTTTGTACAGGATGACCTTCCCAGCAGATCTCAAAAAGCTTTAAGGAGATCAATACCATTACTGTTATCATACAGTTAGGGAAAATGGAGCATAAAAAGGAGAAATGACTACTCTAAGATCACTTGGCAGACTGGTGTCAAAGACCAGAATGAGATGCACCTTTTGCGTGCTCCGTTTCAAAGCACTACCAGATTCACATCTTTGCATCTGGCATGAAACTGTTCCAGTCCAGTGACGATGGTTAAGCATGGTGGTCCCTAAAACACCTTTATAAATTTCCAGTTGATAAAGCCCAAGTGGTGCCATGTGGGTGGAACAACCCAATGCCATCACCTCCTCACTGTATCCACTTTTTGCAAATCTTGCAGCAGAGAGCCCAGAGAGCAGCTGCCTACACTGTGGAAGCAGCAGCTGCATGAGGTACTGAAGCCCTCCTACAGTGGCACCACTTTTGAACTATTGCCAGGTCTGATCTTCACACTTAATCTGTGCTGGTTCCTACTGGCTGAGTTTTGTGAAGTAGAAGAGTTACTGACATAATTCTCACATTATAGTAGGAGACTATAGCATGCAGATTAAACAGAACCTCTGCAGTGCTGTCCTGAAGTTATTCAAACTATATGCAATACTCAGTATTTTGGCAAATTTCTAAACATGGGTATTCCCAAAAGCAGAGACCCCTGAAGAATTAGCTATGGCCTCTGCATCTTCAGCTGTATTAAAACACTTCTATTTCTTCTTAGGGATCTCTTCCTGCTCCCAACCCCTAAGAATAGTACAACTAGTTATAGTGATTTTTGCTTTAAGCTGCTCCTTAAAACAGAAACACTTTCCATGATCCAGACTGCTGGATTTCAGAATTAGTACTTTATATTCACAATCTAAAACTCCTTTTGAACTCCACCAAAAGACATCTAGGTAATATTAGAAAATAAAAAAAAAATTGATCTATCAATGTCTAGACTGATGACACCTTATTGATTCAGACAGCTAACATGCTGATAAATTTACAAACTAAATTTATTTTGAATGTTATAACAACTAATAAGTAATAAATGCAAATTACCTGTGAAGAGCTTCTGTGGTAAGCTGAGTAGTGAAGTGGTCCAGAAATAGCAGTATCATGTGGTAAGGATGGATACTGACTCTGCATTGGATGGGGATGCTGGTTGCTATAGCTACCATAGTTGTAACTTCCTGTGTATCTAAAATACATTAGAAACCATTTTTAGTATGCACAGTAATTGTATTCCCACTAATAGTTCTACAACTTTTATGAAACATACTGTTGCTGATTTGTTTATTTTTAATAGGATGATATTTTAAATCTTTTTTTAAAATGTATTTCCAAGCTCAGATGGGAAGCAGATGTCACAAGTGAAAGTATGTGTCCAGCACAACACCAAATAGAGAGACCCAGCATGTTTCTGTGACTAATTTTAAACTGCAGACTCAGCTCTGCACTTTCTGAAGAGAAACTCTCTTTCCCTTTTATTGTTATTTTAATGTCCTGTTCCCAGTAAAGTGCTATCCAAGCTGAGGAAGTATGGTAAGCTTTGATTTGAGGAATTACACTGACTTCAGCTATCTCCTTGCACTGCAGTCAGAAATGTTCCTTTTTTGGGAGGGAGACAAGTGTATTAGTTTGAATCTGAAGCATACAATACGGCTTTACCACACCCAACTCACTAAGAGAGTGGGATGTGAGGTTGGAGAACCTGTCTACTTTCTTTTTTTATTCCCAAACTCCTGTCTAGGGACAGGTAGGGTCAAAGGAGGCAGCAGGTCCCTTAGCCCAAGTCAGTGTTTGTTGGCCACCACTCTTTGGACCATTCATTAGCAGAAGATGTGTGGACACTTTCTGCAATCTCCCCATCTTTGTGTAGCCACATGAACATTTGATCTTTGTTGTTTTTCTGAAGAAGTTGATTCACCCATTTTAAAATGGTTCCTCAAATCACTGTAATCAATCAAATAATCAATCAAACATCAGAGGCAAGAGATTGCTGTAGGAACAATGAATTCTCACATACATACACACATATATATTATACAGACACTGCCTTACTGTGGTCTGTTCCAATTCTTAAATAGTTAGCTCCTGACCCTCCCTGCTGCTCTAGTTCTGCCTCCACCCAACAGTCTTATTGCTGCATAAGAGAGATGTTCCCTTTATCCTTATTCAGATTTTCCCAGTAAGGGCTTAGCAGTGACATTCAAACAGGTATCTAAACCTAATCGCATCCAAGATGGAAGAAGATGCAGGGTCCAAATTAATTTACCTTCCAAACAGTATGGAGTCTTCCACCCTGGGAAAGCACTTCTGCAGGGTTAATGAGTCTGCAGCAAGACTGAGGAACACAGTAAAGTCTGTTGAACCTCTTGCATCATGGCAGCACCCGGGCATTTGCTAATCTTTCTATGCCTGGCCCTTTTCCATTGACCAATAATTTTTAGTTATGGATATCTATGTGTTATACACTCAATCAAATGAGGATGGCACAGAAGTAATGTTGCTTCATTAAAATAACCCTGAGAGACTTAGTTGAAGTGTCTGAAAAATTTCCATATCAAATAAAGTTATGTAAGTTTATACTTGTAATAATTTTAATTTATTGAGATCCTTGAGCCTATTTTGGTGATGGAGAATATTAGAATATTAAGATGATAATGTGTCTCTATATTCAAACTGTGGATTTTTTTTATCTGCAGGTTAACAGTAGTTATTGAACTATTGAGGTTGGAAGGGACCTGTGGAGTTTATATAGTTTAACCCCCCTCCTCAAAGCAGGATCCACCAGAGCAGGCTGCCCAGGATCATGTCCAGATGGAGCCTGGACTTCAGTAAGGATGGAGACTTCATAGCCTCTCCAGGTAACCTGCTCTAGTGTTCAATCACACAGTAAAACAAGTGTTTTGTTCATTTATGTTTATACAGAATGTCTTGCACTTCTATTTGTGCCCATTGCCTCTTGTCCTGTCACTAAACACCACTGAGAAGAACCTGTCTCTGTCTTCTTTACATCCCCCAGCAGGTATTTACACACATTGATAAGACCCTCCCTGAGCCCTCTCTGCCTGACACTAAATAATCTCAGCTCTCTCAGCCTCTCTTTTTATGGCAGATACTCCAGTCCCATAATCATGATCAAAGTGGCCCTTTTCTGGACTTACTCCACTATGCCAATGTCTGTCTTGTACTGGGGGCACAGAATTGGAGCCAGATGTGGTCCCAGCAGTGCTGAGTAAAGGAGAAGAATCACCTCTCCTGAGACATGGTATAATAGGGTTGTTCTCTAGGCATATCTATCTCTTAGGATAACATGGCACAGGAAAACAGGAATCAGAGAAGAAATCTACTGAAGCCTTCTCTTTTAGAAAATATCCTCCAGGCCTACTGTGGTTTTAAATAGAATTAAACGAGATTATAAAACTAAGACATAATTTAATTATACAGCAGCAACAACAGACAAAGAATTATGACACCAGCATCTTTGCAATACAGACTTCACTACATCACGAAACAGCTTTCACTGTATTTCAAAAAAACACCTAAGCATAAGTTCATCCAATACCCACCAGAAAACTAAAAAACAAAAACCCAAGACACTGGGAAGTGACCTACCCATGTTCTTCTCTGTGGGGATAAACAGGTATCCGGTGTGTGACAGATGATGAAGGTACATGTGGACTTCTCATGCAGGGCAGCTGTTGGGAATTTTCAGCAGGCGACCCAGCAGCTGTTGTCACAGTGTAGGTGAGTGACCATGTGTAGGATTGCATAGCCCCTGCAGACAAAGAAGAGCCAAAGGAACACAGTTAACATGGGCTGTCATCCATACAGGTGTCATGCTTTGAGACAATTTTAGGAGAACATCCAAGCAGTCAAAGATAATGCAAAGTGCACCAACCAAAGCGAACCAACCAATATCTGAGGCATAAATAAAAATACACATAGAACATTTGCAGCATGCAAGGATCCAGAAGTATGAAATACATCTAGAATGGCTCACACTGTGGACTTCCAGTGTAGTGTTGAAATAATTTAGCAGAAAAAACCAAAATCCTGGACTTAGAAATGGAGGAACACCAGTGCTAAGATTTCTCAGACATGATGCACCAAACCCTGAGGTCTTTCTTATATGGAGAGGGCTGATCAGAAAAAAATGCAAATAAATTTCTTGAATCCTTTTGCAGTTTGTACCTGTTCCACCCAACTAGGTACCAGCCCTTGTAGAGGCAACACTACAGAGATCCCCGAATTATAACAAGTATATGGACAGAAATGGCCTAGTTGTTTCCTTCCTGCAAATAATGTTTCTTTCTCTTTTTTTTTTGTGGCAGGAGGGACTGGACTTAATTTATCTTTTTCATGTAGAGCGTCTGTGGGAAGAGCAAAGCAAAGAAGTGGGTTTTCCATTTTGCTTAGAAGGTGCTGAGTTTTTAATCATCCTGATCCCTTCCAGGCAGGAACTCCAGTTTCATGAGCCAGCTGCTGAGAAACCTTTGTCCTTTGCACACACCCCTTTCACTCAGGAGGCTGACAGATCCATTGTTCCATTATAACATAGCTCTTGCTGGAGGTCATGACCATACTGGCTGAGATTACCCTGCAAATGAGGACCAGAACACTGAATTTAACCCAATGTGAACACGGGTTTGGGGGTCTCTGGGCACTCTTGACTCTTTTTTATCAGCTAAAAGGAATTGCAGGAGGTGACTTGGTTTTTCAGTATGGATTCTAGGACTTCCTGTAGTATGAAAAGGCCTAATTCAGAGGGTGAAGCAATTGTACTACCAGGTCTGTGTCCACTCCATGGCTTTGGGGAATGAAAAGTCCATCTCAGATGTGCATAATTTGCCTCAGGTGCATGTGATTTAATTTGGCAAAATCGGGCAAATTTTTTTTTTTTTTTATGGAAAATGCTTAATTCTGGGACTGAATGAAGACATTCTGAGCCTCACAAGGTTAAGTCCAGCCCAAAATACTTCAGCAGGGTGTGATTTGGTGCTCTTATAATAGAAATCATTGAATGTGTTATGGCCAAGGGTATTTGTGATAGGTCTGTTTTCACATGCCTGCATTTTCTGCCACTGACTGAAATTTTGTGTCTTCATCTCCTCTCAATGCAGAGGACCACTGAGATCCCCAAGACTGAAGGAAAGCTAGCCCATGTTGCCATGGACACATAAGCATTCATGGTTCCCTGAGTTGAGGAGAATGTTTATGGAAGCCTGCCTTTACTAAAAACTGCAGAAGTGGAAGAGACCAAAACTACTTAGGCAGTTACCAAATAGCTTCATTTGAAAACAAGGGAGTTTTGAAAATATCAACAACTTGTCTACAGAATATTTTTATGAAACATTTCCATTTCAAAAGGTCAACATATTTTCCCAGTGTTATCTTCCAAAAGAAAATTTGCAACTTTCATTCAAAACAGGCCTAAATTCAAAAGGCAAAAACAAAGAGAAAAGAAAGAAGGAGAGCAAAGAGGGTGAAAAAACCCAAATACTTATTTTTAGGTAACATTATTGTTTGGGTTTTTTTTCCCCACTTTTTCATTTCACCACTAAAGTTTTACTTTGACCTGATTTAAATTTTTCCAACAAAAAAAGTGGCCATTGGTCTAAAAATCTCATGACCTTCCAAGCTCTAACAAGAAACAGCAATAACAGATCCAAGAGATCCTTTGCATTTTATCTAATATAATGATTTGATTGTCCCCAGACATTGTGACAATCTCCTTTTCTTTTTTTGAAAAAAGAAGGGATCTCATCACAGTCTGAGGAAAATGAATGAGTCTAGGACAGCAAGTTGTTTCATGTGCTGTCTGTGGGAAGTCAAATTCCTTGGAAGAGAGATGCCACTCCTGGCATTCAAATCTAACTGGCAGCCACTTTAGTTCAATTTCTAAATAAATGGTTGGAGTGTAACAAGCTTTGTGCTTGTCCAGGTATCACAGAAACAAATATAGGAAGTAGGTCTTGCACTGGAAGCATTGTGAATATCTTTGTTTAATTCTCCTAACCAAGAACTGCCTGAGGATAGAACCTCACACAGCTGCTCTAGGGAATCCCTTTCTTTTGCAGGTTATGGTTTAGAAACAAAAGTACATTGGGTTTTACTCTGGATTTAGAGAATGACAGAAAGTAGTGCAAATATTTTCTTCAGAATGTTATGGGGAATCTACAGTTGCCTCACTTCTCTTTGGCTTTGTGGAAGGGATGCCATTATTTTCAGTGACCTAGTTACAAAGACAGAGAGGAAGGATAGAAGATGACAACAGATTTGTAAGTACATAAAAGGCCAACCAGGATACTTCCAATGTTGTGGTGGGTAGAAAAGGAAGAATGAGGTAAGTCTGAAAGGTTTTCATAGTTAGCTTTTTAATACCTGCCTATGTCCCAGTCCTCACTGATTAATTTCCTCAGCTGGTTGCAGAACTGAACTTCAAGAGGTGAAGTCTCTTTTAGATATGAGTGAACCCAACTGAACTGCTTTTTTGAAATAAGCAAAAACAATAGTGATTGAGCAACAATTTGCTCTGCTTTGTGTTCTGAACATGCAGGGTTTGATTCAAATAAGGAATTTCATTTATTATCACTCCTTTTTCTTTCTCTTAAAAAAAAATGTGATTTTGAGGATACTAACCAAGAGGCCATCTGAACTGTAGGGCAGCCAAATATAATGGAACTGCTATTAGACCAACAGCCCTGTTGTTATTGATGCCATCACATACACCAGTGCAAAAAAACACAGAAGTTGCTTTGCATTTTATGTCTGCTTTATGCTGGAGTGAATAACCACCAAGACACAAGTGAGACACTCACAGCACTGTGCATTATGTCTGATAGTGAGCAGTATTATCTACCTCAAGCAGTCAAAACTCTGGAGTCAGACGCCCATTCTGTCCCCACACAACAAACAGATCACTTTACCTATAAAGCTCCAGATAAACACAAACCCTCCCCTTTGAAGGGGAGAATTGCCTTTTGAAATTGGAACCTTTGAGTTTTGCACTGTGCAGCTATGAGAATAAACTTTGATTGTTGAACAAGAGCTGATGTTCTCAAACACTCACATGAGTCCAGGAGCTGAAGTTTTAGGAAAAAAAAACCCCAGAAATTTGTTCTACTCATGCACACAAATATGAGGTATGATAGCTCTGTGGCAGTATTCCCAGAACTTTAATACCTAGCCTAGATTTGGAAGAACAGTGACCTTTAATGACCACTGCTGGCCTGAAGACTTATTTCATACATACATTTCATAAAAATGAGCAGCAAACTCTGTAGTTTGCTAATATATTAGGAACTACTTACAATTCATTTTGTGTTGTCTGAAAAAGATTGCATTGGCAAATGAGTAATCAGAGCTTTAAGAGGGGCTTTAAGAGAGAACAGCATAGTCAGCCATATAACTATCACTTTTATTACAATATTGTTGCAGTTTGAACAATCATTAATCTGGCCTTTGTGATTTAGAAAGGATGGAGACTAATCAGCTTTTTAACTGTCTAGTAACCTAACAAAAAGTTTTAAATAAAATGTTAGTGGTGCCATGCCAGATGTTGTACCACAGAATGCGATACACAGGATTTACCTTTCTTTTGCTCAGTATCATGTAATCGCAACAGTGTAATTTGCTGATTTTGTACTGACCAATGGCTGAAGGCAAAAAGGTTAAAATGCAAGTTTAATAGTTAACTTTTATGGCTGATGTCACAAGCAAGAAAGAGTTAATGATGCCTTAAACTGGGAACTGAGAGCTAATGGTGACCCATGGAGCTAGTTCTCAAGATCTGCACAACATTTGCAGTTTTACATGTACCTCATAAAAGACACAGAAGAAAATCAATAGCGTGTATTTTTATATACACCTTTCCAGAACAGAGGTTCCAAGGTATTCTGTGTAATGCCACAGATCTGTACATAAATTAGTTTGAGTATATGTAATACATCTTCAGCACTCATATTTTCAAGTACAGCAATTTCCTATCTCTGAGGCACAATTGTTATTTTGTATTGCTTTATGTGAATGAACACTGCATTCCACAGTGTAATGGTTAGCAAACTAAAAGGGGGATCAGTCCATTTACATGATGAACATGGGAAATGGAGGTATTATAATTGCTCAAATTAAGAAAAAGAAATAGCCACATACTCTTATTTAATCTTAAACAGAGCACTATTTGCATTGGCAAATTTGGCTTGTGCAACACAAAAATGTTTGTCACACTCACAAAAGTGAGACTGCACCAGACCATAAGAAAAAAATCCAATTCAACCAAACAAAAGCTGTTAACCTTGCAATGAAAAACTGAGAAAAAAAAGAAATAAAATAAACAGAAATAGCTTTCTTCCCTAAAAAGTTCTGCTATAGGAACAACTGTGACCTTTCAGCACCTGAAGGGAACCTACAAGAAAGATAGAGAGGGACTGCTTACAAGGACACGTAGTGACAGGACAAGGTGCAATGGCTTTTGGTTAACTGTTGTATGATAGTCACAGAGTTGTGGTATCTGCAGCCCAGACACAAGTCCCTCAAATGTCCATTCCTGTCAATGGCCCTGGAGAACACACCGTTCTCTTCTTTTCAGTCTTTTACTTCCCGGTACAGTCCTACATCATATTAAGTTCTGGTTCTGGCATCACAACCATCCATTGGGCCACGATGCCTGCAGGTCAAGTTCCGTGCAATGTCAATGTTTCAACAAGAGTCAAAGACACTCACCACCTCCACTGGCACCTGACCTAAAGATGTGTGCTCACCTGCCCTGTCTAGGACTCGTGTTTCTCGTCCAATTGTCCTGGGGTTAATAACATCCTATTTCTCTCCCAAATATTGTATTGCCTCCAACAGTGAGAAAATCTTAAATTGTGATGTGGGGACAAATTTTTATATCTCTTTCCAACACAACATGCATTGTGCTTCCCTGTGGTGCCTTTGAAAACATGAAAAACATTTTTCAGAAAGATTTATTAGTTCTTTAGCCACTGCCAAATTCTCTAGTGTGGTAAATCATCCCTTTATGACATTCTTTCAAGAAGATTTTGTAACTTTTCTAGTACATCCCAAAAGCAATAGTTTCCACATTCTGATTATACATCCTATTCAGTGAGGAGCAGCAAAGCTGGAATTTCACTTCCTGAAATCCCTTCTGAAAATCATTCACATTTCTGCCTTTCTTTCCATGAATTTAGAAAACACTGCCTTTTGATCATAGACAGACTTTCCTGCCCACATCCAAAAGTTTTACTCTAGAGCACAGAGGTTGTTGGCCATATATACAGCCCAAACAAGAAGCTAGTTTTAAGCTTATTGTTTTCTGTCAGTCCTACCCACAGTTGACCTTTAAGTGCAGATTTTTAAATCTGTGGCCCCACCAGAATACAACAACCTTACAAGTTGCCATAATAGAGCATAAAACTGAAAACAGGCTTCAAACATGCCTAGTCTTGAACACTGATAGACAAAAGTTACCAGCAATGTGTAAAACATTCCCAAGAGAAACTTGCATGGCTATTTAAACATATTTGAGTGTTAAATATATTGAAAGATATCCATCTCCCTCTTTACCAACTAGGAATTCCTGAACCATTAGTGATTTGGGATTTTGAGAACCTCACTAAACCTAAAATATGCGGCACATTTCCTTCAAGTGTATAAAACATCCTCACATCAGATCTTTTTCCTGATAGACTGCACATCATGTTTGGATGCAGTGAGAACAGGTTTCTGCCTCGGGAAGGCTTCTCATATCTTGCAAGCCAGAACATTATGTTCTCAGGCTCAATTTTAGGAGACCAAGTGCAAAAGTGACCTTCAAGCAGATTTAGCTGCCAGCAGCCAACCTACCTGTAGTAGCTGTTATGCCACCATACTCTGGGGACTGATTGCTGATGGGTGACGGGGCAGAGGGCACTTCCACAGAGGTGGCAGATTTAGCTGGGGAGAATGGTGCTGGGGAGGGAGTTGGAGCAGCTGGTTCACTCAGAATAATTTCTTCTCGTATTTCTGCTGCAGAACGAAAGAAAAATCGTTGAACACAGATAAAGGCAGAGTCAAGGAATACTGAGAAACTAAAAAAAAAATTAATGCAAGCAGTTAAGTTCTTTAGAGTGTAGTTCAAGAAATACATAGGAACCACAAATCTTTGAAAGAAGTACTTCTATAACATTCAGCATTACAACCTTCAGTGTACCTTCAAAAGACCTCTTAAAGGAAAGTGCTACTTTCCCTGTTGCATAGATAGGAAACAGATGTATGGACACCTTAAGGGTTATATTCCTGTAATGTGCTATATGTATCTAAAATTAGGAGTCCAATCTGAGTTAGGCATTCCTACACCTTCTAGAGATATTGGAAATAAAGAGGAGTCTCCAGGGGATTCCAGTGGTTTTTGGTAATGATCTTCTTTGTTTGTTGACTAAAAGAGGAGGACATTCTGGCTGGTTTTAGCTGCTAAAGGTATGTGGAAAATATGCAAGGATAAGCAACTTGTGTGCCAAAAATCCAAGAGGCTATCGCAGGGCAATGAATTCAATTCAAGTATTTCACCACATAGAAGATAGTATCCTAATCACTGAAATGTTCTTCTTCCCATAAATCTACAGGGTGACAAATTAAGCTACAGCTAAAATGGAGAATGAAACTTTCCAAAGGTGACAGAGAGGTTTAATTTTCCAGAATTAATGGGAGATGCAAGGAAGGAAGATCACTGAGGACCCCTCTTTACATGGGGTTGCCCAGAGTAGAAAAACTAAAGGCAATCTCTGCTTGCTTCTATTCTGGCAAGGCAGTGAAGCGTGGAGCAGGACTCAGAATCTCCTTCTGTACAGGCTTTCAGCATGTAAGTGTACCAGAAACAACAGCTTTGTCATTTGTCTTTTCTCACTCCTGCTGTCGCTTCCTCTCATTTAGACCGGTACAAATCCACTGGTATCAGTGAACTTATTAACCCAGGGTCCACTGAAATGCAGTGGTGGCTCAGTTGGGCTAACTAAGGTAAAAGGTTCAGTACAAAAATTTCTTACCAAAACACCAAATGAGTGCTTAGGAATAGAGTTTCAGACATCCAGAGCGACATTGTGAAGCAGAATGTAATAACCAGGGATGCTTCCCAAATGCTTTATTTCACATAATGATAGAACTGAAAATCACTTTGCTCTTAGATAAGCCTCAGTGGGTTAGATAAGGATAAACGTATGTCCTAACATAGAAAATAGGTAAATCACTGGAATAAAAAACAAACAATGAATAAAAGAACACACTCACCTGTACTTCCTTCTCCTTTCATTGCCCTCATTAGCTCATTAGCTTTCTCCTGACAATGGAGTGATTCTAGCAGGTACAATACATAGTCATCGAACATCAAGTGAATAAGGTGAAAAGACCCTGGTAATAAAATGAACAAACAAAAAAACCATTGACTGTCTCAACACACTCGCTAAACCAATTATTACAGTACTCAGCACACACAGCACTGAATAAGACTGCCTCCATATACTGAAATATCTCTAATACTCAGGGTAAGAGAGGTCAAAGTAAAACCGGGGAGAAACAAACTCTCTTCATTCCTGGATTTATAGGGGCTTCTACAACCAATTGTGGTTTAGGGTGCAAGAAAGCTGCCTAGCTGAGAGCAGGAACTTGATGGATTCTTCTTCTCCTACATTAGCATTGAATGTCAATTTTGACAATTGCACTAGAGTAGAATTGTTTCCTTTTGTCTAAAGGATCAGATATAATTTTCTGTCAAAAGTAGAATCCCAGATTGGCTGCTTTAGTGACACGTGCTGGTGTGACTTTTCTGGGAACTACCTGTGCAGAAAGGAAGTGAGTTGCTTCCCATAATTTTCAAAGAATACGTATCAGGGATGTTGAAGAAATGTTTGCCCTAGACCAGAAATCACAAGAAAAAAAAAAAAAAGATACATAAGAAGAGACCACAGATGCATTTTGGGGGGAAAGTAAGAGGAGCAAAGCATCAGAACTGAGACATTGTGCAGTGCCCTCCTGAAGGGACTAACATCCATCTGCAGCAAACACTGGCAAGTATCAAGGTGGAGTTTAGTCAATTTATGCAATAGACTCCATGATATGAAGTACCTATAAAAGCTCCAGACAGGACTTTATCATGCAATGGTTTGGGGTTTTTTTGTGTTTATTTAGACTTGCAAGGAATATTTAAAACATGAAATCTAAGTCACTAAATAACTCTGACATGTACAAATACAGTCAGGTTGAAATAATCGCCCATCCAGCAGCTAGCTTAAATCAGAGAAAGGTTGTTGTGTGAGATAGAAACGGAGATAAACCACTGCCAGACCAAAAAAAACCCAAAATACCTCATGTGAATTTGTTCATTTGGAAATTCCATTATTACATTTGAAGAGAAATACTTTCATGGGAAAAAGATCAAACAAGTTTCAAATTCTATCAAATTTCATGATGACTGGTTTCTTCACAGGAAAGTTAGGTTTGAGCCATTGAGCCATTATCTTCTATCACAATGCAGCATAGCTACCTCTACCCCAACTTCTGTACTCAAACATACTGCTGGAAGGGCAGAAGTGGTTTGAAAGACCCAATATCCTGATTCAACTCTAGCTGGCAATTCAGCTTTCAGAGTGACTCTGAGGACATTCTTTTTCTTTGTGACCCAGAAGGTCTTTGTGTTGCATTCTCTCACTCCATGGCTTCTGGTCACTGACAGGACCTGAGCACACACACTGGGAGGTGAACATGTGCCCCTGGTTCTTGGGTAAGGCAGAACAGAAAAAGGACATAGGTGACTGCAACACCTTTGCTATGTGGAGGAAACCTTTGGCTGCTAGTGAACCTCAAGTATTCAGTCCTTTATTTCGTTCATGTGACTAAGCAAATCAAAATGGTAACAAGTTACCCCAGCCTTTCAAGGGTAAAAAGTGAGGATTTTCACTTAACTACTGCAGAGAACTTGTTTTTAGAAATCTTTTGGGCTCAAAGTCTTGTTAAATAAAATCCTGTTTGACTTGGCAGTGCAAAAAAGACAGCAGATATGGCTGATCACCTCATTATTGACCTAGGATTTCCCCAGTGGAAACTTAGATCATAGAGAATCTCCACATAATGCTCACTCTTCTTCTGACTACAGTTTTGCAGTGGGAAGTTTCTATTGAATCTCACGAAGTTACTACCGATAAGTATCTTCAAGATAAGAAAAACAGGTTAAAATTCTGGCAAACTTCATGTAGGGGTATAAAGTTCAGAGTATTAATATTTTCCATCAAACTACTTACTCATTTTTAATTAGAAAAAAAAAGGAAAGTTGCTTGTAGTTTCATAAAAGTACTTGGAAGTGTGAACCCCAAACACTGTAATGCTAGCAAGGAAACAAACAACAAGAACCCAAGATCTGCTATTTTTAAAAAAATGTCTCTGTTCTTGGAGGGTCTAGTGCTTTATTTTGAAGACTTGAGGCTGGCAATACTGAATGCAGCATTTAAAAACACTCCAGTGCCCTTGTCATTCTTTTGAATTTCTCTCTTCCTCTCCTATTATTTCTCCCACTGTGTATTTTTAAACTCTGCACAGAGTTTTTGAGCCCAGAATTTGCGTGAAAGACACCAGACAAACAAGTTTTTGGTACTGAATGAATGCAATATTTTTTATATTTTTAAAGAAGTCGAATGAAATGTAAGCTATAGAGTGAAACCGATATGAGGGCACACATTTCAGCCTCACAGTGAATGGCTATTCAGCACAATGTACCATAATTTATTCTGTGTTTGCAAGCTACTGTTTCTCACATGGAACTGTTGGGTTCTTTCAAGTGTATCTTTAAGTACTGAAATGGATCCAGTTGTAGCCAGCAAACCAATCACTTCTCTAGGAAAAGGTAAGAAGTCATTCAAGAGACTGTAGTTACAATGATAAATAGCATTTGGCTAAAATTTTCAGGAGATAACAGAAATCATGACAATGATCACCCAGCTAAGGCACAGTAAGTATCAGCAGCTATTAAGAGATACAGCAATTATGTGTAAGTAAAAAACCAACAGTGACATTTCCAGAGCTAGAGAAAATCATGGAGTTTCTATTACTAATTAGTTACTTTATACACTGAGTGCATTACCCAAACATTGCCACCAACTGTGCCTTTGATATGCATAAGCAGGGAAGAGGGAGGAAGGGAGGGAAGCAGGCAGAGAGAAAAAGAGAGAGGGAGCAAAAGAGAGAGAGCAGCTTTTTTTTTCTGCCAGAGGTTGTTTCAACCTGCTTATGTCACCATGCTTAAAAGTTTTGCAGAATCAAATCTTTGTGCCAGTCATTCCAGCGCTAGGTGTTACAGCTTGCTTCAATCAGATTTTGGAATTTTCTATTTAAAAAGTAAAAATATACTGTCCTGTACATAGTAAAGATCCCATAATTTAACACATTATTTCACTTAAAAAAAATTGCACTGTGAGGATCTGAGCCTATATATTGCTTGAGGTGGAAAAAGTAATTAAAAATCAGTCCACTGAAACAGTTTCCAACGCACTAAAAATCTAAAAATTTTTATCTAAGTTAAGAACAAAAGTATAGAGATGTAAATATTTAGAATAGTAAATGAGTCTTTGTTTCTCTCCATAGAACTTACTTAAATGTACATATAATTCTAAAAAGAATTACAGAAAGAACTGTAAATTGAGCACTGAAGAGTTTCTGTCATCTAACTCTGAGCTTTTTACATTCAGGGGTTATTCTTTTGGAACTTGCCCAACTCTAATTCATGAACAATATGTCAAATGGCCTTGCAGTGAAAGAGTGGCATCATTATTGTAGACTATTACAAATTTGTGTCCATGGCTAAATAACAATTTCGTCACTTGAGGGGAAACAAAGCAGGCATAGCCCAGACTTCTGCCTGATAGGATAAGGATAAGGTTTGATATTCAAAACTTCAAGGCTCCTCCTGCCTCCATTAGCATTGCACATGAACAGGTTTGTGTTTTTTGCTGAAAACACAAACTAGCAGATAGAAATTGTAATCACCATGGGGATGCTCATTATCCTAATGTCTAATGATGACTCTTTAATACCTGTTTGAAAAACTCTTTTACAATGGAAATTAAAGTAGTTTCACATTAAAATATAAACATGTTATATACATATATAAATATATAAATATCATATTGTATCTGTCTGACTGTATTTATGCTAGTAGATGGTTCTAAAAGCATAAAGGACAACAAAGCTCAGCCAGCAGAAAACCTTGTAGTTATTCACTGCAGTGCCCATAGAAAATCACTCCTTATTGGTCTTCTACTAACATATTCAGACAAATGTGCAATTATACAAAGCATCCCTAATGCAAAATCTGGTCTCGAGTGACTGTGAATGTTCACACTCATGACACAGCAGTCTAGTCATTCTTAATCGGAACTGTTTATATCCCAGGACAAAGCCCCATTTCAAACCGTGCAGAAAGGCAATATGCCTTTTCATTTAAAAAGTAAACATCTATTTTTCTATCCTGACTTCTGAAAAAATGGAAGAGAATCTCTCCAGATTACAGAAGCACACTCATTTTGCAAAGGTCAGTTTCAAATGCTATATCCTTTAAGAGAGAAGCTGGCAAAGTATTTCACTGGAGAGCTTTCCATCCACTTGAGCACAAAGTCATCTCTCTTGGCACAACATGTGGTCAGAGTGCTTTGGGTAACCAGGCTGCTTTGCACTGAAGTGCTTTAGGGAAAACGCCCGTGTAATCGACCCCCCCAGCTGCCCTGAGACTGATCACTTCAGCTCCTGACAGACAGCAAACAGAAGCAAGCAGCAATGCTTTCAGCTCCCCTGGCTGGTCTTAAAGAGAGACAAGAGTCTGAGCATTATTTCCAAATATCAATAGTGCCAACCTACTTTTTCACAGAACCCTGGACATGGGAATACTGGTTATGTTTTCACTTGAACTGTACATCACAAACTAGGATACCGATTTTTTTTTTGACCGTGGCATGCAATTATTACAACAAAATCAAAGTACCAAAGCTGGGTGCACTGTGCAAAGTCATGTCCCGAATCACTCGAGTGCCAAAACAGGACCACATCAGGAGGAACTGCTGAGCTACTTTCTTCAAAGAGCCTTGTCTCTTGGCAGCTACCTGCAAGAAGACAGACATGTCTGACATGGAGAAACTTTTATTTCTACCAGCAATACAGCTGAACATCCATCTTCTTTTTTATCCTTAAAAAAACGACTTACCATTATTTTCACAACGAAATATACACTACAAATTTAAAAAACCCAAACTCAAAATGGCTTTAGACAAAAAAACCCCACATTTTAATGTATAATCATATAAAACTTTCAGAGAGAGGAAACAATAAAGTATTGTTCAAGACTGGATCTTCTTTATAGATGATGAAAGGACTGCAAAAAAATGGCTCTGGTCTTCATTTTAACCTAATTACTCACAAGTTAATTCTTGTTTCCTAGTCAAGGAAACAATTTGTAATCAATAATGTTTGATCTACACTGAAAATTTATAGTAATATTTCAATTAAGGTTTGATATTGAGTGAAACGTTTTTTATTCCTTCACGTTTATTTTTGTGAATTCACTTAGTCATTTAACTAGGAAAAATACTTTCCAGAAAGCAGATTTTAGGCATAATCTCTTCAAAAATGTATTTACTATAGCCATATGTGAGTTAAAGAATGAGGTTCACCCAATCAGCTATTAAAATTCCTGTCAAGTTCTTCATTAAAATTAACAGCTATGGCCTGAATTTCAAATTGCATCCCACTGACTAGAAGAAAAGTTCCCCAAAACAATCAAAGTATTTCAAGTTATCTGGCGAATTATGTGTTGTTTTCTATATGTTTCTTTTGCAGAAGAGAGACAAGCAGCATATTTTGTTTTGTCTTGTTTTTACTTCTGAGCTTTAACAATTGGAATGAGGAATTGAAATTCTAATAGAACATCCTAGTAACAAAGAATCTGGTAACAGAAGTAAGATAAGTTAAAATAGTCATATACTTTCATACTGGATGTAAAATTATGGTGACGCCAGATCGCTTCTGAAAATACGTTTTAAAGCTTTGTTAGTAGGTTTCTGCATGCACTTAAATGAAAATAAAATACAAGTCCTTGGTATTCCATATCAGCTCAAAAGGCAACATCAATGAGTCCTTGATTGAATGGTAATGTAGACTTTCATCCTTACATTTGATTGCATATAAATGAATTAGCCAGCCTGAGTATCCTTTTCACTAAAATCTTAAAAGGCCAGATTATGTTTTTATTCACACTGTCATTAGGATAACTCTGAATTCATCACTCCACATCCCTGAAACATTGATTTGATTGGAAACCTCAGGCCTGTTCATTCTTGAGTACTATCTTCTGTGATAAAATAAACACGAGCAGAATAAAGCAAAATCCTGAATGTGAGCAATTCTCCACGACAGCTGGTGAGATTTTGCCCACTGCTCTTTTAGACCTGCTCATTACCAGTGCTTGTCTTATTCTTTTCTTTTTTCAATCATTTTTAATTTTTCTAAAAATTTATTACCTGAATAGAGCTCATAATGCACATCAGTGACTCACTCCTCCTTACCAACCTTTACAACACATCTGTCCACCATGGAATCCAGCCACTCGATGTATGACTCAATGGGGGACTGCTCCTCCAAAAGGTGATCAAACTCCTGATACACTGGCACACAAAACAAAAAAAGAGCCCACCTTAGTACCTGGATTCTATTTCAAACAAAGGAAAATCAAATCACAAAAGGCTATCAAAAGCATCACAAGTTTGCTGTGTTTTTTTAATAACAGATTGCTTAATTGTAACAAATGCATCTTTCTTGGTGCTGACCCAAAAAGTTTGCTTGGTCAACTATCTTGTGTTTACCGAAAGTGACGCAGTCATTGGAAGTGGTATTTTAATGTGAGCAAATCAGAAACTAATTTTTAAAATTAATGTTTTTATTTAAGCTGTCTGGTGTGCCAGGAAGTGAAACGTTTACGGTGTTCTCTATGAAGAGTGTAACACTAGGTCTCGACCCTGGTGATGAAAAAATGTCATGCATGAAATTGATTTAGAAATCCATAAAGAACCTTCTAGGCACCAAGTGAATAGTATTGTTTGATAGGGCGCTCATCTGTATAATGCTTTAGTTGCAAAAACGTGATTTAGCTGCTGCAAATATCTATTTGCAATGCCAGACACACACACACATACTTAAGGAATGTCCATAAACTTCTACTTCTTCAAAACAAATTGCTCTCAATGCAGAAATATTTATTATCAAGAAGAGTTGCAAAAAGCAACCTGTATACTTTGTAATCTTTTCCAAGTACACACATTAATATTTTAATACAAAAAGTAAAAGACATAAAAAAGTCATTCAACTGCAGCCCTTAAAAGTTCAAGTCTCATTTATATATGAGAACCAATGGCTGGAAGACAAAGAATCTTGTACTTTGACACCTTAACAAACTACTCTTCAGCTCAGCTAAAATAAAAGGCCCAGTAGGTGAAGAAGAAAGATACTTTCTACCTGCTGTGTTACAGGATGATTTCAATGTGCTAAGCATTTCCATTTACAACTAATTATAAATAACAGGAGGAAGGAATTTCCCACCATAGGAAAGGCAGTGAAGGGAGTGGAGGAGGCAAAGCTTAGACAGGATAACTAGGGAAATGAGCCAAAGTGGCTATCTGACAAAAAGGCAAAGAACAACCTCCTTGATCCCTTAAGTTCAATCAGGAAGAAGAGCAGGAATGCGTTTTCTACACACCTGACTACAACTCTCTTTAACTGAGAAATGCAAAGGCTGAGTTGTCAGAAACATTGGTTAGGGAAGAAGGGAAATAATGATGTTTGGACCACCCTTATATTCTTTCATTGTTTTATTGAATGGGCAAACTCCCTTTATTCAGAACAGGATCACAGAGAAATCTAAATGTTGTCTCCTTACCTGAGTATTTGGCTGGACAAAAACTGCCTGATACAACAGATGAAGTAATTCATATGCTGTGCAAAGAGGGGAGCAAGAATGGAAAAACAAATCAGTTGCCTGCTTTGCTGCTCGAGCAGTGCAACTCTGTACAGTGACCTATTTGAGAAAATTAAATGTTTAGCCTTTACTAACTGCTCAAAATCCTTCAACAGGATCTGAGGAAGAGGGTATAAAGAATAAATCTTGTCAGAGATAGCTACCCCAGCACAGCAGGAAAGGAGTTCTCTTATACCCAGTGATTTTTCTCTCTTTCTTTCTAAATTTGTTTGTAGGCTTACAAACATATTTGCTTTTTATCCAGTTACAGAAGCTGGAAATTGTACTTTCTTGATTATTAGTACCAAGAATGTGAAAGCAAGCCTTAAGTCCATATAAGTCATACACACCATAGTGAAGAGAGGTTTGATCAAGCACAATAAAAATCAGATGGGGAAAAAGAAAATCTAAGTTCTAGAATAATCTCCATACACATCTGAATATCTCAGTGGCACCCCATCTCATGATGATCATTCCTATTAGGTTACCATTTCTGGGTAACTGCTTATTGGACTATATGAGCCTAAAACATGGAAAAACTTGCCCAAGTTCACCTGCATTCAGGAAAATTCCATGTGATATTTTTAGGGTAAAGTTTGTATTTATATAGTTACCATGTATACAAGAAAATTAAGGATTTATTAAATATTCCAAAAAATTAAGGATTTCCTGAATGGCAGACAAAACAGTTGCTGCTACTAGGGAGTATAACTTTGAAAACTCTCTTTTTGGGCCAGTGGTAGGATGTTGGATAGATACTGAAAACATAACAGATGACAGAAGGATTCACCCAGCTTCTGGACTTCAGTCTCACTATATGTTACCTCCTTTGCTGCCATGACAAGTTTCTATGTCCTCAAAAGGCAAGAGGGCCATGAAATGAATCAAGGGTTAAGGAAAGGAAAGAGTACCAAGCATCTCTCCCTGGAAAACAGAGCTAGCAGAGAATGCTAGGCCCATCCCTGAATGGAGAAGGAGAATTCTAGGGTTAACAGAGCGGAATGACAGCCAAAGTCAACCTTGTAGTTGTGAAGGTGTCAGCCCTTCTCTTCCCAGCCATCCACTGAAAGAGTGACCTCACTAGCAAACCTACCCTTGCTGGGCTCCCACAGGTGGTTGTCTGGGTTGTGCCCCATTAAGGCTGAGTCTGGATGAAAGATGACTGGTCCTCCTCAGGAGAGAGATGGCAATAAAACAGGTGGGGTCGCAGGAAGGGAGGTTGTATGAACAACGCTAAAGAGCTTGTTTAATATGGGACTTCTACTTACTCATAAAAGTTCAAGGTGAAAGTTTATGCCATCAAATGATCTTGTTTATGAAAACTCTGTATAAAAAGGAGCTTTTTATAAACAAGTTTACAAGGGTCTCAAATACACAGCCACTTAAGTGTCAAAACCATTCAAAAGACAATTCTCCTGCAATTCTACAGCAGAAAAGACTGGATTTTCACATACTCAATGGTTAACTCATCGACTTAGCTGCTCAAGTTCACGGCAGAAAAGGCTCTTGAATTTGAGTGCAAGTTTTGTGCCGTTGGCTGTTCTGAATACTAGAAAGAAACTTCTTAATGTAAGAGTGCTCAGATTTATGCCCCAAGATATAAGACCCTGACAGAGCTTTGCCTGACATTTTGGTAAATGTCTCTATATTTATCTTAAGCCTCCAAGCAAACCAATGGCTGCAAAACCAGCACTACTTTCTCTGAGCTTTGTTTGCAGCATGAAGCCAAGTTCACCTGGCTTTATTTGAAGGTTCTGCTCTTACATTGTATGATGAGCTTTCTGTGTTCCTCCCGTGAGTCCTCCATAGTATAGAGGGTTTGTTTGGTAATGCTATTCAGATCCACATTCCTCCAGTCCTCCAGCATTTGAAATGTGATGTCTGCACTGTGGATCACTGTTCTTGATGCCTGTAATCCAATCCAATCTATTCATTAGTTCATGCTTTATTAGGTTAAAAAATAGGCTTTATCCCCTTTTACGCTTCCCCAGCTGGGTTCACTAAGTTGATTCTCCTCATGGACCCCAACCCATCAACTTGATGTCTTATGGATATTACAGGGCCCTCTAACAAGAGAACTCTCAAGTCATTTTGCATACTTTAATAGTTTACAAGTATTTTGATTGCATCCACAACAAACCCTAATGAGCAACACTAATCTAATGCTGCCACTGCTGGACCCCTAAATCCTAACAATTCTGTTGGTTTTCATGATAACCTTCAGTTCAGAACAAAAAAGCAACAAGAAAAACAAAGCCAATACCAAACAAACACCACTCAGGTTTGCACCCTCCCCTCTCCCAAACTATGAAGACTCTCATTCTTCCCTCAGCCACATGAAAAGGTTAAATCTCCTTTGTTTCCTCATCAGATCTGTCTCTTGGCTGGTTGAGACAGGGATCTGCTGTTGATAATGGGGAGGATGGACTGAGAGGAAAGGAAGTGCCACAAGGTCATGGTCATATGACATATAACAGATCTCTGTAAATTAAGCAGAGATGATAACGCACACTAAGGTTATCAGCTTCCCCAACGGAGTGAAGGGTCCTTCACCTAAGTAGTCTTATTCCAGGTTTGATGCAGAAGGTTGTGGTCTCTTTTTCTTCATTTGCTCTGAATCCCTATGGACCTCCAGAGTTCAGTGATGATCTACCATATTTGGGGAAATGTAGAACTGGTATCTCTGCCTCCACCACTAAACTAATGGAGGAAGAAACCTACAAAGAATTCCTTGCAGGAGCAGTTGTTTGTTTCTCCCAGACCTTCTTTCTGTGGGCTTCACCTGTCACAGGGTTAACCTGGGGTTTTGGATACACCTTCCAAAAATGGAGCTTTTAGTCTGACAGTGAAAATTAACTATCCTCCAATACATGTATGAAATATTAATTCATTCAACGCATTCTCCCCCTTCTTATACTACACAGAACTTGGCCTCATGACTTTTTGACAGAGAATTCTGATGCAACCTGGTGAAAACCAAACACTTCAGAGCAGCTTCTACATTAACTGGCTATGGTTACAGGAGGATGTCTATTTGAAATCCCAGTTGTTCAGCTGTTTTTCCTTTTACTAATTTGCATTTGATTTACAATATACAATTAGACTTGGAATTTAATGTTGGGCATGTTCAAATTTTTCTTGCTACGCAACTGGATTCATGCAAACTGCTCTGAAATCAATCTAATGTCTCTCATTTATTTCCTGGAAATTAACCATCTCATCAAATAAAATAGTAATTTTGTTCCATGAAAGTGCCCTGCTGAACTTAATGATCAGGGGTTGCCAGTTGAAAAAGAAAACCATTTTTGATGATTACTTTTTAATTTTGTAAAGGTGGTCACAACAACTATTGGAGACAAACTGCTAACTTGATCTCCTCCTCTGAGTAAAGTCAAACCCCTCAGTTCATAAAATTATTTGAAAAGTCATTAAAAATGGCATTCATCAAACTGGGGTAACTGAAATACTTACTTGGCAGAGATGATTTAGGGATGTCTGTCGCCGTAGTATTTGTGAGAATCTTCTGGACACTGCAGGAAAGAAGAAATACGTATTTACATCTGTGCTAAATAAAGAAAATTATTTCTGAAAGTATTAAATTATAACAAAAACAACAACAAAAATAGAACCCGTTTCCTATATAAAATTGTGGCTACCTAGAATTCACTCAAGTAGCCCAGTTTTAACTTCATTTAAACCTTGACCTAAACACTTAAATCTGGATGCTCAATCAATTTTACAGAGGCATATTACAAACAATGATTTATAGATGCTGTGAATAATGAGATGACAAGAGAAACATAGAGGACAATGGAAAAGCTTTGCTTGTTCAGCATAGCAAAATTTCTCTTGCTACACAAAGGAACTGAAGAACAGAAAACTATTTAATAGAAAGAGAAACGTTGGTGCAAGAGTAAGTGGGCATAAAATAACGATAGCTACATTATGTGTGGAAATGAGAAAAGGTTGCTAAATCTCAATGCAATCAAGTTTTGGAGGAGTCTTTTGACTGGACTAGTAGGAGGTAAACTCTGATACAATTTCAGATAGAATTTGCTCAAAACTTCTGAAGACAATTGCATATGATACTAATACATTACGGGCTAAGATGGCCCAGAAGGTATTTGCCAGTCCTCTATTCCTATTTTAGCTCTTTGCAAGTTATACGGGCCTTGCATTAAGATATTTCCTATACTTGGAAAATGAACTTCTAAAATGTGGTTCTGTGCATTTTTTGTCTGAAATCAGTGACTTGAGAACTGCAAACACAACCAAAGCTTGCAGTTCCTCCTGTCACTACCTCCACTGGCTGCGTACACTATCACAAATTCTGATGAGACGGAAACAGTTGCAGAAGCAACAAAGGCTAATGTAAAAGGCAGGATGCACAAAATATTTTCCTTATATCAAAATCACCACACTTGCAGATCCATCCAAAGAGACCTTAGTAGTGGTCACAGAGTGAGTTTTCCCTCTGTACTGTACACAGAGACAGTTAAAGAATACAGATTGAGAATGATTAGAGCACTAGTGCACTGTCCACTTCTTTCTATCTGCCTGTAAGATTGGAAAGATTTTGTTGCTGAAGATTCTCGATATTTTTGAACTGACAAAGATGTGGCTAAGCATATTCTCAGTTCTTAGTTTAATTTTTAAAATAAATTAGTAAACAATTCAAACCACTGTGAAATTAGTTGTTCCAACTTACATCCTGACTGTTCTCAGTAACATATACACCTAATTTTCCACGCTGATCAAAACAGTTAATCCTTCTCCTAAATTAGTTTTTTTTTTTCCCCTTTAACTTTGTGGTGTGGAATTTAGTGCTCATGAAAGGCAAAGAATTGAGAGCTGTGAAATAAAGCAGGCTTTATCAATAGGTGATGTGCACTGCAGGCATCTACAAAGCATGTCTGAAAAGGACTAGTGCCCTTTCCTGTGGTGACAGGGTAATTTGATCTCCTTCATTTTTAACTCTGGCACTTTTTTGAGTAAGGGCCTCAAGCTGTATTCAAATTCTGATAGCCTAAAGGTTTGTTTAATAATTTTCTTTGCCTAATATCATCCTTAATGTTTGCTTACTATCAACAAAATTAATTTATCAGAATCCACAAGAAAGGAAAACAAATTCTCGTTTTGAGCAGTGCCTCATTTCACTAAACGAGATTGGTTCTCATGAACAAGTGGAGCTTCTAAGTGAATGCAAGATTTATAATGATGACAGGTTTTAATCCCTAAAAGAACACTAGCCTCACTTCCAATGAATCTGTCATCAATAAACACTGTTCATCCCAGTTTAACAGGAGAGAGATTAGGCAATACATACACTCAAATTTGATATTTCGTAGGTTTTCTGGCAAATCATGGAGAGCTACTTTCAGCCACTCATCCAGTTGCTTTGCAAACTTCCGGATCACCTGTGTCAAACTGGAAAAAGGAATCATAACATCACAACATGTTTACTCTGTGCATTGTCCTATAAAATCTGTGAACGTGTGAAGACCATGAGTCATTTATTTTAGCTCATTATTATGCAGAGTTTCTAACATATTTTGGTTTGTAGACATGAAGAAAAACTTCTGACACATCTGAAAACTTTTGCAAGAAAAGCAAAGCATATCACCATGTTCAAAACCTCACAAAGAATGAATGTGTCTGTATGACACTGCTTTGACACTTGGAGTATTCTTACTTTAAACAAAATCATTCCCACTCTGTACAAATATAAAATCACAACTGTTTAAAGAACACAATAGATCAAGCCTTGGATTTCAGCTCAGATGTGCCCACATTTATGCGGATGTACACAGGGATGTTCAAGTGGAGCAACAACCAGCTGTGCTGCAGGCCAGAGCCAGTGAGTGGGTGATGATGATGGTGAGGAGGAATTTGCAGGCCAAGCCCACACAGATGGGGGGAGTGGAAGTGAAGCAGGATCTGCCTGTTTAGCCCTGCGCAGGAGCAGAACTTTCCCAGAAAAGTGAGATTTCTTCTCTTCTTCCTTGCTACCCTTTCCTGACAGTTCCGTAATTTCCTGTTAAACTTAGTAGGCAGCTCATTCTGCCCTTCTTGGAATCCTCAGTATAAAATGATAGTTCCCAGGAACAGTGCAGGGGATCCCAACAGTTGATTCTGACAGAAAAAGCTGCACTGCCTGTAACAATACTAGAAATGCACAGGAGAAAGAGAAAAGATACAAGGAACTCTGCCCCTTGCAACCAAGAATCTTTTTCTGTTTGTACTCCTAAAACACTGCACTGAGAACAGAGGTGGTAAAACAAACATGGCCACAGGCCTGCTCTTCTCCACAAAAACGCCTAAAGAGAACAGGGGATGGATGACAACTGCTGTGCTCTCTAAAAAGTGGTTTTTCTGGATAACCAGAATTTGTTCCCAGGAAGTATCTTAGAAGATTCTGGCTGAGTCAGCAAGATTTCCTTCAGGAGCTTCCATTGCAATGAGACCCTTCTTCACCCCCTCCAGTGCAGGCTATGGCTTAATAGCCACAATCTGGCCCTTTATATGCATTACAAAAGTCTATATTCACACCCAAGTCTCTCCTTATTTGCTATGAAAGAACTAAGCAGCTTGAGAAAAGGACTGCTGTTCTGTTTAATCCTTCCAATGAAATAGATTTGGGGGGGGTGAGGGGCAAAGCCTGTAAAAATGTACATGTCTTATCAAGAAAAGCCCATGCTCATAGCAGCTTTCTTGTGTAAAAAACTTTCACTTTAGCAATCATGAGGAGCATGTAGGACAGCAGAATAACATCCTGAAAACATTTTCCTTGATTAGAGACACTTTTAAATCTTCAAGGCTAAATACACAGCACCAATAAAAACTCCTAGAGCAATATTCTGAACAAATTACTCAAAACATCAAGAACACATCAGTCAAATAATACTAAAAATGTACAAAATCCTTTAGGAAAAGATAATTTCCTGATGTTCGTATTAGGAAAATCTAAGTGGGAAACATGCTGACTGCACTCAGTGATTACACTTTTGCTGTGGATTGTTGATCTCTGTCCTGCTTTACCTCTATAAACAAGATGTCTTGGACTCATGTCAACTCCAGGTAGGAAGAGAACAGCTGGAATCTACCACAGGTGTTGGAAAAGTGAATTTAGCTTTGAAACAAAAGAGGCAAGTACTTCTAACACAAAGTGATCCTAAACCAATCATGCTTCTGTTCTTCAGAGGATAGTGTTTAAATTAAACCGGATTGTTCAAGGTTTCACAAGTATGATCTTCATGTTTCATGTTCCTGGCAAGCAGAATGACAAGTGGGTTCCAAGAGTGCATACACAGACAAGTGCTTGGATTGCAGTGCATGAATGTGCAAGTGAGTATGTGCAGACAGAGCAGCCAGGCCACTTTCTCTTGTAACAATGATTCAGAACTGTTCTGCTGTTACCCCAGACTAGGAGAAAAGCATCAGATATTTTCAGAAGACAGTGTGGTACTGTGCAACCTGTAGACTTCTGACATTCCCTGAAGGCTGGGACATAGCTATCAGCTGAATGTTAAAAAACCAAGAAGAAGGTGTTATTCTTCATCACATGAAAAACCTGAACCCTCCAAGTTTTTCATAATACAAGTCTTGTTAATATCTGAACATCTCTTCAGGAACTTGTAAAGCTCTTCGTCTCCTTTCACTTGACACTGTAATTTTAAGTCAGAAAACAGGTGGCAGCAAGCAGCTCTCTGAGAACTGGTGTCGTTCTTGAAGAAAAGACATACAACAAAGACAGCTGAGCTAGAAGGGGTCAGTGCTGGGAGCTCTACCGACCTGTCAGGTAAGGCTTGTAGTACTGTTGGCATCAAAACTCCAGAAATTGCCTTGTACAGAATCGAATCACAAACTCCCACTATATTCACTACGGTTGAAGAGCCCAACACCGGCAGCATATGAGGAGGCATCCCTTGCCAAAAGTGCAGAAGAAAACTTTGAACCTGCAATCACAAGCAGAAGCAGGGATGTTAAACTTACAATAATCAAAGGCCACAAATACCATTCTCTTTAAATGATCCTGCTTGCAGAATATTCATGGTAGCCCCAGAGCTGGGCTGACGGTGTGCAACACAGGCAAGGCATATTCTTTAACTAAACAGGCTCATACTGTAATGCAGCACACAATGGGAAAATCAGCCAAAGCGTGAGGAGACACTCTGAACTGCTGACAGAGAGTCTTTGTGGTACTGCACTAGAGACACCCATGGGAATCACCGTATTTTTACCTTCCATCAGTGGCTAGTGAGTCAAGCTCTTTGGCTTCTACATGTCAAGCCTTTTTCTCTCTCTTTGCACTTTGTCCCTGTATACAAAGGAATGCAGTCTAGGGCTTGGTGGAGGGAGGGAGATGAGGATAGCACATGGCTTACAGGGGTCAATAGATAACTTTCTGTCTTCATTTTGGAAAGAAGCATTACACTTTTAGATTCCTTCTTTCCTTCATTATGAAGGAAAGAGGAGAAAAAACAGAGAAACATGAAAAAAACAGAGAAAGACAAAAAAAAAAAGAAAATAGGGAAAGATTTCAGACACAGAAAAATACACCTCTGAAAATTTTAATTTATGAAATAAAGGTGTTATTCAGAGAATGATATGGTCAGTTTAACAGGGGTCAGAACACCAGCATTCACCTTCTGCACACAATCTGTAGTGAAGTAAGCAAACACAACAGGTGCAATAAAGAATATTTGCCACTTATATATTGTTGCTGCTCAACCTTTTCCCTACCACTGCTCCTGATAAACAGATTTTCTAATACAATATAGCATTCTGCTCTTAAGAAATTATTCTGAGATTCACCCAGCTAAATTTCCGGAATGGGCAATATATTTTTTTTCACATGGAAACTTCTAGACTGAGTACAATTGTGCAAAAGCAGCTTTAAACAAGAAAAGTGTGAGAATTAAACAGGGAGAGGGAAAAAAACCAAGGGAATTTCTTCCCATTGTTCAGAAGACACAGCCAGAAGAACCATATCCTTTGATTTTTTTTTTCCCAGGACCCAAATGTCATACTTGAATCAGGTCCTCAGCGTCTCTGCAGTCAGATTTATTCTCCTGGATAAGAAGCCTTCTTTCCATGTAATATAAATCTGTTTGCATTCCAGCAATATTTTATTTTTCAGCTCTAACTATAAAGCTGTCTGCATGCACTGCCAGAAAACCCTCAGATTCAGTCAGATATGCAACAGGTACAAGCCTCATCCATCTCTAATAGATGGTATTTGCTGCTGAGCAGTGTGTGTGTGTTCTTTGCTGCACCACAGTACAACTGAGCAACTGGAGGCTTCAGCTATGGCTTTCTGGGATACCTGGGAGGCTGTAATCCCCCACCACTCTGCATCACAGTTAACAGACCAGCAGAGCCCACCCTTCTGGCTGTGGCACCTGCCCTGGCTCTGTGCTGAACACTCAGGAATTCCTTCAGACAGCTCAGTCCCAACAAAAAGTTTCAAAAAGTCATGGTGGACACACTTCTGGAGTTGTAAGAACTAGATTGTCCAACATGTTGTAAGGGGATATTGCTACCTTAATCCTGTTGGAGAACAGAGAACAAAAACATTCTCACAGCTTTTGTTTCTCTCACTCTCACAGTGTTATTGGAGATTCAGTGCTATCAGTCACATATTATACAGTCAAGTACAGCTATTGTTCCTTGCTCCTGAAAAGAATCAACCACCACAAAACCATAAGTCTGTAACACAACATACAAAAGAAGGTCTCAGATCCATTAATACCTTACGTATCGTTAAGCTACAACTGTCATTTCTAACCATACCTCATCAAAGTTTGCTCTTATTACAGTGTCCAGTATCCTCTGACAGTGAGTCCTATACATCATAATAAAGGTAGAAACCTGGAAAAGATTGAGGAAGGCACACAAAACATCATTCCACTTTAAGAAATCTGCATTTAAAGTATCAGAATACAGAACACATAAAAGGCAAGTTTTTTCTTATTTTACCTATGTGCTACTGCAAAAAATGAAATCAGTTTAAGTCTAGTTAGATTAGCTGTAAAATGAGTTTTCTTCTTAAAAATAAATTCTCCCTTTGAATTCATGGATTTTCCTGTCAATGGGGATTCTTCAAATGTAAGAGGAGCAAAAAGCCTCAGCAAGATCAAAGACGAGAATGTGGCCCTAATTAGGACATAAAGAACTATAAAACCCTATTCTTTTGTCCACTTTACATTGATACTACACACGTGAATAGAACCAGAAACCTAGCAAGCTCAGCCAAGAGAAGCCAGAGCATTTTTGTCATATATGCAGATAGGATTCTCTGAATTTCTACCCTAGAAGGGTAAGAAATTCAGTAAGTCCCTCTCTGCTCAAGAAAGCATCAGAACTGTTTTTCAGTTTGCCATCAAGTGCGTTCACAGATAAAAGAGCTGTAACATATTTTAAAAGTTGCCCTCAAAATTCATCTCATTTTAAAAGTTGCCCTGCTGTAGGTAATGTAACATCGAAAAAAGTGTGCATAGACTTTAGAAGTATTGCACAGCTGATAGTGTCCATTGCCTATTTTAAGGGAAGATATTTCTTCTTATTAGATGAGGTAATTCAGTCCCCCATAAATCAAATCCAAGCATTATTAAACTTATTCTAATTTAAAGTCTTTATATATTAGACAAAGCTTTCATCCAGAGCAGAGGGACAAAAAAACCAAGTCAAGCTGAGAAAAGATTTCCAAAGTGTTACCTTCTCCTCTGGCAGACTGGCTGGCAGATTTAGATCTTTGACATTTGGAAACTCTGGCAGCAATGTTCCCAGTTTGGATCGTGGTGAATACGCCACTGTCTGTTTGGTTACTTCTTTTTTTCCTGTTTCGTTGACCCAGGCTGCTCCTTTTTTAGAATACATCACATCATAATACTGGGAGTTTTCTTTCACTGCAATTCCATAATAATGGTACCTGATACATAGAGATGTGTAATTTATAAAGCGGATTGTTTGAAATTTAAATATATATATATATATGGAGGCAAAATAAACTGATAATGCAAAATATTTTGACAGCAAAACTCACTGGGCAATTGTTTATATATCATTATCAAGCATTGATTCAGTAGCAGATTATTGTGGTAATATATTGAGCTTACAATTTTCATTCCTTGCAGTAAGTAAGTAAGCTGACTCTGTTGTAGGGCAGGAAGATAATGTACTTCCATTTTTAAACTTCTTAGTAAAAAAAAAAAGGCATCCTAAAGCCACTTGCTGGCAGAGCTCTGCTGTGCAGCTGCTCCTTTAGTTCATCCATAAGCAGAGGTAAAGATCCTCTGGACTGGCCCTTCTGTTGTTATTTCAGCTCCCTGATTCTCAGGCTGTTGAGGGCTGGTTTGGTCCCTGAAAAGCGTGAGTCTTTATTGCAAATTATTTGCAAATGTTTCAAAAATTGACAACACTTTAACGAAAAGAGAGGGGAAAAGGTTTATGCTGGAAAGCAGTGAATGGTAGGAAATGTACAGTTCAAATTATTTGCTTCATACCCTAGAATCAGCACTGGGCTTTGATCAGTGAGGGATATTACACAGCACTAACTCTGACTGTGCAGATCACACTGGGAATTACACAGTGTGCCTGTGCTACAAAAATAGACTAGTGGCCTTATGGCAAAAGTTTGTGCTGCATCCCAGCTTTATTATAGGTACTGATGGAAGCACTCATTAAAAAGTAAAACCCTTGCAGCAAAGGTTATCTTAGTCCTTCCATAATTTTCTAACTTTAATTTCAGTTTCTCAGCCATAGGCATCCAACCCATCAGCTAAATTTGCAATGATTACAAAAGGCATCACAAGATTGTATTGCTGCTATCCTTTTGCTTCAGCCCAACATCTACACAGAATTTTCAATGATCCTCCACTTCCCTCCTTGTAGCCTACCAAAAGCCTATCAGATCATGATGAGACACTTTTGGATTCCATTGTGGTGGCACGAGAAGTTACCATGTCTGGATGCCTGCTGTACTTCTCAGTTACTATTCCAGAGTGCTGCCACCAGTTCTGCTCACTTGAATAGACATGAGTTTGCTTTAGGCAAAATCAGCTGGTTCTGCAAAGGTTGTTAATGAAATTAATTAAAGAGTAGCACTTGAGTGGTGGTAGTTTTAACTAACTCAGGTGACTTTTTTTCCTTTTTCCACTCAGTCCTTCACCCACTGATCAGTGCAGGTAATAATCCCCAGCAGAAAATGGTGGCAAGGAGCTGGAAGCCCAATCTTGTCTATCAGGAGAGGTGGGCTGAGAGGAGGCCTGGAGAGTTGTAGCAAACTTCTAGTACATGGTTCCCTTGCCATACCCACTGAAGACATTCCCTATTTTCTATTAAAAATAAAAGCTATCTTGAACTCAACTTCGAATAATCCAAGTGCAATTTATTCAAATATTAAACTGACATGGTATGAATGGGTTTTCCTAGCTTCAATACCTTAGAAAGCCACACTTTTGGCTCCAAATCTGCCCATCAGAGTATAGGCCAAAACATGCATTCTACACGAGAAAGCAGGGCCCAGACTGTTCATAACCTGTTACAGATAACAAATGGCAAGTTTGTGCTGGGGCTGCAACACCAGCTGTAGAGGTTTGGCTTTTTAGCTTAAACAGTAGCACCTCCAGCTCACAGTTGCAGTCCCCAGTTTGGTCCCTGGCAGCTGCCGTGTGAGCCATAAAACTCACATGTGGCCTGTGTGCTACATCTGGGGTGGGGGAAACCAAAAGGAAATGTTAAGGGAGATAGCACCACAAAGTGCTTAGGGAAGGGCAGTAAGAGGGAAAAAGAGCAAGCAGGGCTGAAAGGCTTGTAAAATTTAAACAGGGGTCAGTCTCATATCAAGTTTTGTCTTAAAGCCATGAAGGAAAAAGAAAAAAAAAGGCCTGGAAAATGTAGAATTTCACTGTACACTATTTAATTCCTGGTATATTGCGTTTGGCAGCAAACTACATAAAAGAGTTTTCTGTGTAGTTTCAAAATCATATAGGCAGCAATAGCCAAATAAACTCCAAAATTTTTCTAGACAGCTTCTTCCTTCAGTAATTGTACCATCCCAAATGGCAAAACTCACTGGGGTAGTTTATATAGATTCTTTTCCAATCACTTTTTTGTATTTCAATCAGAAAAAAAATTCAGTACACAGGGCTTTAAAGTTTGACATGTACAAGAATAACATGCAGACAACGTCATTTTTGTGTTAAACAGTGGAATACTTTTTACCCCCATGGATCTGTTATTTGCAGCACCCCTTTAACAAAAGAAGAGAAACACCCTTCAAATCACAAAACTTCCACTGGTTTCACTCACAACTTGTGTACCAAATTGAAGACTTTCAGACCACAGTACAGAAAGAAATTGGCTTTTATGTTTAGCTGCCTTCTCACAGCTCACCTGTGGTGGAACTGTTTTTAACCTCAGCGCACTAGAGAACAGCTGCATGCTTACATCAATAAACAAGCTGCAAAAAAGAAAGCTCACAGCTGAGGACCAAGAGTATAGCACCAGTGCAGATCTGAACTTTGTAATGTAACAAGGCAGCCATGCTATAAAAAGACTGAAGGCAGAACAGTGTGAAGTCAGACAATCTTAACCACTTCTATGGCTGAATTTCCTTTGGCAGTATCAGGGAAGTGGAATGAAAATAATACTGGCAGCAATCAGTCAGCACAGTTGGTGATAAAGGGGGTGAAGTGTTAATGTCTAAAGTAATTTCTTTATGTAACACTTAATTGGAAAGCAATCAGATGTTTCTGAAAACAAAACCAGAGCTCAGTTACAGCTGTGCTGGGTCTACCAAGGAGTGTATTTATCCTAAAGTACAGCATGCACATAGTGTCTGTATGCATGTGACAGAAATGCCCTGTTTGCTAGATAGGGAGCAGAACCATTGCACAAGTGGCATGAAAAGAGTATGTGACCTGAAAGCTGCTCTGACAGGCAGGCGTGTTAGGTAGAAATTGTGCAAGAAATATTTAAGTCTCATTGACTTTTAGCCTCACTGAGAGTAAAGAGACAGATTTTGGACACCTCTAGTCAGCAGATCAAGAGTGTCTTGCCCTCTGAGAGACTCCTGGAGCTGCAGGAAGAACTCTGGTTTTGAAATAAAGCAGTGCTCGCTCCTTTCATTAAATGGGAAGCCAGGTACCAAAGTTGCAGGCAATGTCAGAAGGATTTGATGGCAAATAGCAGGTACTCATAAGAATGTGTCCACAAAGCAATCTGTGAACGCTGTCACTCTGTTCTTATGAACCTCCACAAAACTTATACCCAGTACCAAATCCTGGTTCTCTGATTATGGACCTATCGTGCTTTCCAATGGGTTGTTGGACTAGCCCAAAATCTCTGCCCAAGAGATTTCTGGTGGCTTTGATGTTAGGGTAACTCTGAACTTGCATTTGGGAAGGGATTTCAAATCTTCAGTTAGCTGCTTAAATATGTCCACTCTAGAAAAAGAAAGCTTATTTATAAAAACTAAGAAAATACCAAGCTGGGGGAAAGGACATTTGGTCCCATCAAAGAAATACTGCTTGGCACGGACAGTTTATTAGAAGAGCACAGTAAATCTAACTTAATGGCATTTCTTTTAACAACTTTGTTTCTTTTTTCCTTAAAAGAACAAGCCATTCTAGCTTTAGTAGGAAAGTTCAATTCTATTGGCATATTTATTTCTCAACATTGAGCAATATTGTGTTTATTTTATTGGCTTTATTTTGGAAGAGAAGCTTTACCAGCAAAATTTTGCAAACACACTGTCTACATTTTCATTTCCCCCACCAGAGTTCTTCACTTGTGATCTATAGATACTACACTTTTGCTATTCTGTAGTATTCTGTGAGAGGTAGTCAAGAAAAGCAGTTTTTATTATTTTAGGGGCCTTATGCTTGCCAGAAAAAGATTCAAAGCTCCAATGGAAAAATTTCATGGAGTCCACAAGCAGAGAAAAAGGATAAAAACATCACTGTATCCTCTTCATAAATTGGTAGAATCACATCTTATAAACAACTGGGAAAAGTCAAATACCCCAGGAAGTGTATTCTTAATTCTGAATCAGTTTCTCACTCTGGAATTAGGGTTAACTGTTTTCAGGAAGTACCATATTTTGGCTAAGGCAATAAGCTAATTCTTTAATCACGTAAAGGTATGTTGGATTTCATTAGATGGGAAACAAGGTGGTTAAATACAGGTCTGTGGACAATTGCAGTTTAGGCCAATGTATGTTCCCTCCGAAATTCTAGAGAGCAATTAGACACTTCTCCTCTAGCCTGAAACATGGTGGTAAACAGTTGTCATTTCCCAGTCTCCTACAGCAGCTCCATTAGTCCTGAGTGTGAATGTCCTGTAAGTCATGTAAAATGACTTGAAATGAAAAATAATAAAGGAACAATATGGAAAATATTGCTGATCAAATCAGTAGAAGGCCTCCATTAGACCACCTTTGCAGCATCACTGCTGAATCTGTAAGATAATGTAAAGTCTACAATGGAACCGCCATCAAAGTTCGTGTTAAGTCCCCAACTGGACAAATTATTCCCTGTTCTCATATGATTCCATTCAGTAAAGCCAGAGCCAGATGAGGCCCTGTGTGAGATGATAATAGTTCCATACACTGCTTACTTTGATTGGCCTCTGGTTCCAAGTCTTCTTGTTGTAAGTTGTGGAAACTGTTGTCTTATTATCTGCAAATAAATAGAACTGATATTTAGGAAAAAAGGAAAAGCATATCTACTAATACTTAATTTAATGTAGACTTTTAACACAGAAAAGCAGAAAAATTGTACTTCAATGTCAATAAAATACATGGCAGGAGAAATCAGAATTAAAGATTTTGATTTTTTCCCATTACTAAAAGAGGAGAAAGAGACTTCAAACTTCCCTCTAATTCCATTAAATACCATTAATTTAAATACTTTCAGAAGCTACTGGAGTAGAACACATTTCCTTAAAAATCTGAGACTTGTTATAAACTAAAGGGGATTGTAATAAGAATTGGCCTACTATTTATTAATGTCACTTTGCAGGATCAACAAAGTTCTCTACAAACCTTCACAACCTGCCATTAAACACTTCTTGTTCTAAA
Source organism: Climacteris rufus (assembly GCA_013398175.1). NCBI lineage: Eukaryota > Metazoa > Chordata > Aves > Passeriformes > Climacteridae > Climacteris > Climacteris rufus. The sequence goes on from VZRZ01004219.1 coordinate 129,560, forward strand.
AGATGATTCTCTGAAAAGATTTTAGTGTTTGACAGGCATGCCATTTCTACCAAGAAAAACTCATTATGGCATTTTACCTTCTAATCAATTTATCCTCTATAGAAAACAAGTGCATCTCAGAAACTGCAGCATATCATCAAGAATCCTGACTCTAGTCTGTCAGCAGACATTAAAAGAACATTGCTACTGTAAAACAAAACTTCTTCAGTGCCAGTTGCATTTAAGGAAATGAATCAATAAATGTTGCTTGTGCCTTCAGTAATCAGAGCCTCTATCAACCAGGCTAATCCTGACAAAACAGCTTTACTGTAGCTGCTGGAAAGGAGATGCTCAGCACCTCACAGGATTGAACCAGATTCTCAACGGGGTCTGCAGTAGGAGGAAAATTTTTCAGCGAGGACAGTCGTGCAACAAAGACTGCAGTAAGCTTCGAAGGTTCACTTGCATAGAAATTTCTTTCTTTTAAATTTGTATTGCTAAATGCTTGCTTTTTGGGGGGGACACCAATTAATATTAAAGAAAAACAAGTATGCAAAATTGAATATAACTGTTCAACTAGGAAAAAAGTCAATTTAAATTGATCAAATAATATGGATTTTTTTCCCCATTAGCCATTTTGCCACTGTGATAAATATTTAATCCTGATTGATGACTGAAAGCTTTGGAACATGCATTTGGATCAAAAGGTGCTATATAAATAAAGACATTACAATGTCACATATTTGACCATTTCTTCAGTACTTTTTTGGATTTTTAGCAAAGGTACAATCATCATCCGTTTGTATCACATAAAAATTGACCTGTGTTGGTTTCCAAGAGCTTTGCACAACGTGGCTGATGTCAAAAATGCAGCAAAGACTCCGAGTCGCTAGGTTGTTCAGCTTTAATTTCTGGAGCAAAACTTCAGCAAACAGTAAAACACTTTTGTGGAGCTGTGAAAGTTCAGCCTAGCTGTTTGATAAATGAGCAGACAGGCAAGCAGCCCTTCTTTCTTTTTTTGTATGGATTCAATGAAGCCTGCCTAAAGAACACCACATGCTGTTCCAGCTACTGATCTAACATTCCGCAACATCTCAGCCTTCCAAATTCCCTTTAATTACACATTAATCCCACCCCTCTCTCTTTCATTTTCTGCAGACAGGGTTGGGGGCTCCACAAGGCTGTGGGAAAAAAGGCAGTGTTGAAGAACTACTTTCTGAGGATGGTTTTTTTGGGCTAGGGGATTTTTTTAGGGTTGGTTGCATTGGTTTTTTGGTTTTTGCTTTTTTTGTGTGTCAGTTATCATTCAGAAAATACTATTCCTCTCCAAAAGTTGATTTTACAGCAATTAATGTTAGATATAGTTTTACTTATTTTTTTCTTTTGGAACAACATCAAACCATATTACTTTCAAGTCTTTCTAGTAGCAATGAAGTGTTACAATGCACACTGTAAATGCTACTTTATGAACCATATGCTGTGGGAGTTCCCAGGATTTAAATAAATCAGCCAATTTCCACATACCAGGGCAGAGGTGATCAGGAAAAGAGAATAATAATGAAGCAGTTGATCAGATGATCCCTTTTTCTTTTCTTTGTTTCTTTTTAAATCCAGCACACTTTAAATGATACACCTTTCAGAATATGTCTAAAAAGTATGCATCATTTAAAATACTATTTCCAAATAATTTACAAAGCAAAAAAAAAAAGAGAATAATCTAGCAAGTCTTGGGAAAAAGAGTCAGGAGGTTTTTTTATCTAATTCTGCATATGTAAACTATGTATAACATGGTACACTCATATCTAGGTACTTGTACATGTATGCATGGGTATTAGTGTTTGTGTTTGGAATAAAACAAGCCAAGTACTAAAAGAACACTCTGTTCACATAAATATTTATATTCAGCTGTGTTTATGCAAGTCTTTGTGCAATGATACTGGTAAAGACAGGAAGATTTCCCTGACAGGGGAGAGGAAGGCAGATCAGGCAGGACAAAGTGGAGTTTGCTGTGTGCTTTAACCACTGGTAAAAGCAGAGAGCTCAAAATGCTGATTTTTAAGTCACTATCAACCTGAAAAGTCACTGTATAAAATGAATCATCATTGCTTTAATGTTTATTAACATTTAAAGACCTACAGAATAAAAGAGTCAATTTTACAATCATGTGGGGAGGGAAGGGGCATCTCATTTTCAGACATGAAAATTCAGTTGAAAACCAATGTGGATTATTTGCCTTTCATCACTGCAGTGAGGTTGCAAAAGCAAATGAATCAAGACCAGACCACGCAGTTTGATTTGCTTTCTGAATGGAGCCCAGTCCTGTTCTCACAGCAGTTCTGGCTTCTCAACAGAAACAGTGGTGAAAAGATCCCACAGGTGGTATCCAAGGGAATTTTGGAGTGAATGGATCTTTTACCATTGTCCTTCAGTGGAGCTAAGATTTCATCTCACACTTCCCCAAAGTTACTGCAATTCCAGCTGCCCTGTAAGATCTGCTGAGCAAAAAGGTACAGGTTTTATCTTTTCCAAGCAAAATGCCACCTAAGTTACTGCTGTAACAGTGTTGACTGTTAGGCATTATTTTAGGCTACCTGGCTTTTTGGTTTTGAGACAGATGTAGAGCAGGGGTTTCACGTGGAAATATCTTCTGTCCCTACAGTGCTTGCCTCAGAAACCAATGCTTCTGCAATTTCTTTCTCAGTTACTGAAATACAATGTGTTCTCCCTCTCTTTAGTCCTGGCTGTGCTTAAGACACAATCTTTATTAATATAAAGAAAATAAGAACTGCTTTATCTTTTTGCTGCTCCACAGTTCTGGTTAGTCTCTGCTGCATACATAAGACCCAGATAGAAGTCATTACATTATGAAACAACATATATATATAGTTTAGATTTTTTTAGGGGCCAGTATGTCCAGGCCAGCATTTGTTTAATCCTTTTGCAGACAATCCTGACAAATGTTTTTTAGAACGTCTGTGCAGGTAGAACATAAGGAGACCTTTTTTCCTTCTAACAGGCACTAACCTTGACACTCTGAATGTATGGGGCAGGCAAAGTGAATGCAGGAAAGAAAAGTGTTCTCATATTCTCTCACACTGAGACTACAACACTGGTAGAACAACATTCAATATATATTGCACAGACCTTGGAGATAACAGGATTATTATCCCATTTCAGCTTTTTAAACATAGCAGAGCTGTCATTCTTAAAACAAGGCAATAAAAATTAAATGGGTTACTTGAGCATCCACGTAAAAGACAGAAAGCTTTATGAGCAACAGCTGAAAAAAATGCACTTCCTCTGTCAGGGTCTGTCTATTACAGTCTGCATAATCTATTAACCTTGGACACTGCTAACTGCAGGAGCTGTTCTGTTACTCACAAAGGGCTGCAAGGATGCATTCCTTCAACCTGATTACTGCCAGCTGTCATTTCTGCCACTGCCTCTCTCCAGCACTGTAACATTGGAACATACACAGTGCCAGGCTCAGCTTTAAAATGAGGAATCATAGAATCACAGAATGGCTTGAGTTGGAAAGGACTTTTAAGATCATCTCATTCCAAACACTCTCCCATGGGCATGGACATTCTGCCTTCGTCACTACACTGGGACCCATCACTCCTCATAGCATTCAGTATCAAACTGTGAACTTTGTATTTCCCAATTATTCCATCTAAAATCATCTATGATAGGCCAAAACAAATCAGGGGGAAAAAAATCTTATAAAGCATCTTATGTGTCTGTCTTCATGCAAAGAAATAAGGATGGAAGAAACCAGAGATGTCTGGAAACTTCTGAAGTAATTTTTTTTCTCTCTCCTGTGTTGTAATACTAGATTTTGCTCTGGGGGCAATAGGCAGAGGAGGGCTTTTAGAAGTCTCTTCTCTGGAATAATTTAAGTTTCTGCTTTCAAAAGGCATGATCATTTTGTCAGTGCACCTGACCTAGAGGGATGTTACTCTTCCTTGCTCTTGTTCCTGTTTGAAATAATTCTAGCCATTCTCCTAGATCTTCACAGAATAATGAAATAAGATTAAATTAAGTTGCAACACAGCCATTGCACAATGCCAGAATGAGAAATGGATTCCAGGCTTTGCATTCCCTAGATCTAAGAGGTTCTAGAGAGATCCTACATACAGTGCAATAAATTCTCTTCCCTCTCAAAGCAATTCTTCATAACACCGCTTGGCTCTGTTTATGTCAATTCAGGTTTCACATCCTATGATCTAGACAGCATGCTTTTCTTTTATGAAGTCAGGTACAGAAGGTCTGTGTTTATTTACCAACTTCTATTGTAGTGTTTCAGCCTTAATCTTCTTTGCCATGGTAGCAGCAAAGAAGTCAGTGATAGCAAACATAACTATATTCTCAGAGAACTACACTTTCCTTATTCTCATTGCTATGAAACACAAGCAGTACTGATGTCCTAAATCTTATAAATGTAAGATTTTTAGGCTCATTTGTCTTTGACCCTGTATTGTTCCAGCTGGATCATTCCAGGGTTCCCCCATCTGCTTCAATGCTTTTCAAAACCCTGCTCTGAGACAGCCTGTTACTGCTAACACCTGTGTTAACAGGGACCTTCTGGCTCAAAGATGGCTTGGGCCTGGTTTAACATCACATTTTCTTGAGGAAATGGTCGAGAAAACTTGCACCAAGAAACATCCACTGATAGGAAAGAGCATACTCAAAGTAGGCCATTACAAAATGCCACTCCTGTCTCAAATCCACCAAACCATCTAAAGAAAAGTAGAAGGGGTGTGGTTGTGTCAATACCTTCTCTACTCCTTTCTTGCCTACTTGCATGGCCAGGCGGGAAGACTTCAGTGTATAGGCTCAGTACTCCTGACCACAGATCTGTTGTCTGTTTGGATTCAATAACCTTCCCATTTTTCTCCATTTGCTTTCATAATTTTTGGAATAGGGCATGGTCTAGCTGTAGGATAAGAACTTGTTTCTAGCACTGATATATTTAAACCGATACTGCAAAGCAAGGCAGAAAAGCCTGCTGGCCCTTTCTCTAATGTCTGTGCCCTGTTCTGCCTGCTATGGAGTTTAGATTCTGTGAGGAACTCCAGCTGAATTAGACCCTTCAGTGAAGCTTGTGAGACCTCTCCTCACATTCATCTATGTACAACAATATTCTCCTTCAGCAGTTCCTCTGGCCAGATGGAATTCAGCCTAAGGCATGATCAAACAGATTACTGCATCCCAACAAAACTGCAAATATCTACTGCTCTGACTCAGATCCTGAGCTGAGCTGCAGCCACTTTTCGTCCTGACTTGCTGAAGCCAAGCAGATCTAAAACCCTGCACAACTCCCCCCGCTCTGTACTGGTGCCAGCACACTTACTGCCATGCCCCAGCATATCTGTGGGAAAAGGCTGGGTGCCAGCATCCTGCACTCTGGCAGACCCTGTGCTGTAAGCACAGCCTCTGGGATGTGTTGACAAGGCATGAGGTAAAGCAGCCCAGGGGCCACTCCACGCTTAAAGCCTAACTGGAAGCCAGATGCTTGACTAAAACTTCCATAGATATATAAAATAGATATATAGATATATATATAGATATAGATATATAGATATATAGATATATAGATATAGATATATAGATATATAGATATAATAGATATATATAAAACTTTCCTTTCCATTGGGAAAGGAAAAGTCACTCCAGAGAAATTGATATGTCCTTGCTGGTTTTCTTACTCCCCAAGCACAAGGAGAAAAAGGCAAAAGTCAGCAATCTGCAATAATACAAGGGATCAGTGAAGCAGAGCCAAGGCAGCAAAGACCTTTCCAACTACACTGCAGGATCATGGCTACCCACACCAGCATAACTGCTTCTTTCTGCAGTACTTTTGTTATCATGGTCTCATCAGAGAAGCTTGGCCTAGAAGATTCTGAATTGTGAAGAAAAGTTGTACTGGTGTTAACTGTTCTTCAGTCAGGAATCTCAGCTGTTAAAAAGGGATGAAGGAAAAGGGACTGCCCAGATAGCACTGACAGACTGATATCATTGTTCAATGCAACAAGAGAAACTACAACCTCAGACTGAGATTGATTTTTCCTCAGTTCTATTTTTGTATTCAATATTGTAGAAACTGCTCATAATAAAGCAAGTGCTGTTTTAATCTATCAGAATAGAGCACTAAGAGTAAATTTGGCTTTGCTATACCAGTTACTATTGAGGCTACTTAGGAACAAACTGAGAGTAAAGAAATAAAACACACATCTTCAGCATCCCTTTTTGAACAATAGCAGGCAATTTCCTGATGTGTGCATTTCAATGCAAAGACAAATCAGCATGCAATCACATCACAATGTCATTGTCAAAGAGGTTTCAATAAAGGTCTTGTTTGTCCTTTTCAAACAGTAAAATCATATATATGATAGCATGAAACTGTAAATCCTATTTATGCTAATCATGCTTGGAGCAGCAGTCCTGCCAGCAAAACTTCTAGGCATAGAGACAGTGCACTGTGATGAAAAAGGAATCTGGCTGCTACAGCTTGTACCTCCCTGGAGCAAAGTAAACTATTGGAAGAAAGGTTCTTTCTTAACCAATATTACAAGTCTATTGCGGACTTTGCCTTTTGTTTAGTGAAATGCATTCACTGGAATCTAGTTTTCACTTGTAGCACAGCCAGACAGGGAGCAACAAAATTTGTGTGCATCCATGTTAAACCTCTTTAAGATGCCTGAGTGATGTCAAGGAACCTCAGGCTGCGGGAGAATCACCTCGACAAATGTCAGCATCCTTCGTTTGCCTTTTCAAATACTAGTTTATTATTGCTTGTCAAAAGACATGGCAGGAAAGCCCCCGAAGAAAAAAAAAAAAGAGGAAAATATTTATCCTCCAGGGGGCACATGGGAGTTGGGAAGAACTCGGGTTCATGAGGATGCCAAGAGGTTTCACCACGAGGCACTCAGTGTTCTGGGGGAGAGCTATGGCAGGGCCCGGCGGGGGACTTAGCTCTGCACAGAAAATTGAAAGCAGTGTACTGAGGGCACGGAGGACAGGAGAAATAGCTGCAGATGACGAAGATTACATCTTCAGGGGTCTTGATTGGGAAAACAAAGTACATACAGGGTCACAAAAGAAACAAGAACAAAAATCAGTGTTGAAAATAACTGCAAGAGAAGCTCAAAGACCTGCCAACCCAGCTAACAGCTGGGCAGTGTGGTAGAACCAGGAGAATCTTATGGCACCACCCCTACACAATAGCTACGGAGGGCTTTGGAAACGCTCAGAACATTCCTGCCTTTTATCTGATTCGGTGGAGGCTCTAATTCAGAATGATTTAGCTTTTGCAATTAAACACAATGAGTAGTCAGAGTCATCAACCACCATAATTCTTAGTTCAGTGTGTTATCACCAGCATTTTATGTTACTCAGAAAAAAACCAAACGTAACAAACATCTGCACTACCTTCCCTGCTGCAGGCACTGGCAGAAGTCTCAGTTGGAAACAGCCTCAAGTGCTCTGCAAACACCCAAGGTCCCGCAGCAGAGCCCAAGGCATTCCCAGCACAGGGCTCAGGGGCACAAGGCTGCCGTCTTTTTGAAGTGACCTCAGCAACAGGGCTTTCACTCCTTCTGCCTGAGACCAATTCACAGTCTAAACACGTTCACTGTGAGAGAGCTCTTTCTCATATGCAACATTTAATTGTTTATAACTCAGTAACATACCTGCCCTGCCTCACTGTACCTGTTTTCTCACTGGTTGCATGGAACATTTTTACTTACTCTGCTTCACTTTTGCATGAAATCAACATACAATATGCTTTGCTGCCTGCAGTAAGAGCAGAAGTTTAACACTAGAGTCTCCACCTAATGTTCAGCTGTAACCAGCAGTGACAGGGCCCTCCCTAGTCACTATTTAAGGTACGTACTCAGTTAAGCTATATAAAAGAATGCTTGGTCCTTCTTTTGCAGACAAAAAAAACCAACACTGTAATGACAGACTAGGTAGCACAGCAGATTGGTAAATGCTGCTATAGATAAAACTGCCTCTAATTTTCACGTTAATGGAGTAAAACACTAAAATCTTGACTAAAAAACTACAGCTGCCTTTGTCATAAGAACACATTAATAACCATATTAGAGCATTCCTAGTACTATATATACTTTACATGGCTTAGTACAGGTTGCCTTTTTTTTTTCCTTTGCTCCTCTTGTTCCTTTAATGGCTATTAGTCGGGTTTCCTCAGAAAACAGTCTCTATTACTTTCTCTCTGTTAATCTTTCCATCCCTCAGACCAATTTTGGTTTCACTGAAGCAATATTACCAAATGTGTGAGGTCCAGTCCATGTCCTAGAAGTTTAATAGAAAACACTGTCTGGATTGTGTGGAGAACATACTAATGTTAATGCTGAGGACAAGACAGGGAAGAAATCTCAGTTTCAGCTGACTCATTTGTCCCTGCCTGACTGGACAACCATGAGCAGGAGGCAACCAGTCAACACTTCCATTGCTCTGAACCAGCCATCCCACATGCTCTTTCTTGCCCAGCTGTCAGCATGGAGGCGGGGAGAACAAATGAAACAGGCAAATACACAGACAGACATGAGGGAATCTAAAAACAATGTAGGAAGAAGGAGCAGCAGATGTGTGAGAAAACTGGAAGAAGCAAGACCTTGATGTAGTGACTGGGACCTGGAAATAATTGACCCTATATCAGGGAAACATGGAGATATTCCAAAATATTTAGGTAAGGCTATGAATTTAGGGAACATAGGAGATGGCAGGAAATCCTATTACTTCAGCAGTTGATGAATAAGTTTTCTCTTCTCTTTGTCATGCTCTGTTGTGGATATATTTCATGTACTTCAGGCTGAAGAAGCACACATGGGCTTAAGTGCTGCTTACAAAACCTTAAGCTGACGGGATCGCTTTCAGGCAAGTTTCATGTCTCCAGTGGTAGCTTTAAAGTGAAATCAACACTGTTCTATTAAGTGAGTTGTAACTGAGTATGTAACAATACAGAGGATGTTACTTGTTACAGTTTGGTTTAATGTGCTGCACTCCCAAGTCCCTTTCCAAAAACTACCAACTTGTTAAAAAAAAAAAAAAAAAAGCCTAAATATTTAACATTGCCCACAGAGCTAAAGTTCAGAGATGAATTATAAATTCAATGTGGTCTACTGAAAGGCCAACTCTCTACAATCTCACAGAACAACTAGCTCCTTTCTCTGGAGGAGATGACAGCTGCAGGGCTCCTGATGTTTCCCAGTGAGGACAAACATATCTGGGGTGTCTGTTTCAGCAGCTAAGTGCAGAATGCCTTAAACAGCACTTATTTTCCTGCACTGCTTCAACTACCTCCAAGGCATTCATGCAACTCACCTTGCCAATGTGGTATTTAAGTCACAGGATAACAAATACTGGCTAAAACTTTATCTATGTACCTGTTCCAAAGGAGAAGCTGACTGCAAGCTATTGATAGAATGGAGATATGCCTTGTAGCTCTTCCAATTCATTTCCTCAGCAGTAACAGCTTGGAAAGAATCACTGGGGTCTGCAGATGGAGAAGCTGGTTTCACTTCAATATTTGTTCCACAGTTTTCTGGGGTTCCCAGACACAGCAGTGCAGAAGCACCAGTTCCCAGATGCAAAAGTAATGACCACCCAAAGTAGTAGTGTGAAACACTACTAGGATGATTATGTAGGGCTTCCTTCCTCGCCACAAAAAGGCAGAAGAAGTTTCATGCATCACTGCTTCAGAACTCTATTGCAACTGAGAGGAAAACAGCTGGACCACAGCACATGAAAAACTCATTGGAATGTCATGATTTTTGGATGAAAGTCATAGTACCTGTCCTGCTAGGCCAAGAGACTCCTACCAATGAACAGGTGTATGTAGGAGGGGCAGGAGAGAAAGGGGATGAAGTATTAAAGAGTGTAACAAAACTGCCACATACTGAAAAAGAGTTAAATCCCCTGTAAATTCATGTTCTGATGGAATAATTCCAGAATATTTATACCTTACAATTTACAGAAGTTTTTAGCAGAAGCAGAAGTAGCATTGTGTAAATTTGAGCCATGTTCCAAATGTGTTAGTCTGCATGAAATCTGTTTCTTATTCTCCTGAATTGTTCCTAAATTGCATGTTGCCACAATATTTATCACTTTATAGCAGTAATATATACAATGAACAACTTCATTCACACTTATGCAGTGTATTTAAACAGAAACCTAACACAGGACCCACTGAGCTATGCAGGTCTTCAAGACACAACAAACACAGTAATGTTACAACATGGTACATTTTACTTTCCTTGCTGAACTGCCTGCCTAAAGATGCACTATAGCAATGTCACCTCATTAAATACATTCTCCTCCTATTCTTTACACAGGCACTTACCCTAGGAACATTACTCCTTCTTCGAATATCCAGCACTTCTATACAACAAATGTTGCAAACACTACAAGAGAACAGCTTGCAGGACAATTGGTTTCAGACTCATGTTTGCAAGCATTTCAAACATAGTGGCAAACTGTACACTTTGTTTTTTTCACAGCCTACGAGTTTTAAAGGCATTCTATAGTAGAATTTCAGTTTTAAATGTCATCCTGTTTTTCACTGAGAGGAAAACATCACCTGACCAGCAAATCCAAAACACAAACTTTACGTAACCTTCTAGCCAGCTATTAAAATCTGCTACTGGTTTAGAGCATGAGAGTTGTTCTCCTGACACCTGGATGATGCACAGCTGGGACTGTGCTAGGAGTGCATCTCCACTGTGACTCTGGAGTTAACCACAGTGGCTCTTACTAGAGCAGGATTGGAAAGGGAAGCACAAGGACTCACAGTGAAAAATAACTTGGCAGCCTGTACCTACAGGGCATACTAATGCTGGACTTTCTCATCTAGAGGCATTGTACTCCACCATGTGAATTTGTCACATCATTTGCTATCGTTAATTCAGGGATCTCCATGTCATGTGTACAAGAATTGCACAGACATGCTCCAGAATTCAATAACTGATATTTTACCCTTCTGTGTTTAAAAATTATACATTTGTTTAAGCCATGCAGATCATAATGTAGGTGTGTTTACATTGGCTTGTATTCAACTTCCACCTCAGCTTTAACTGCCAATATTGTGTGCCATGTCACTGACAGCTAGGCTGGGGACTGAAGTACTCCGGAGCCTAGCCATGGTTAGAAATTTCCCCAACCAACAAAACAAATAAAATCTTAGCCTTTGTCCAATAACTTGAATTCACAAGAGATTTCATTCATATACCTCTGTCTTGAATGGCAAATGAAGATTTAATTCTTTTCAATAATTCACCTGAATAATTCAATAAATTCACCTGAATAATTCAATTAATTCACCTGAACTAGATGAGAGTTTAAGATGCCATACTGCTGTTCAGACTTACCTTCCCAAAGCTGGCAGCATTAACAGGTTGTGTGTCATTTTTCTCACAGAAGTCCAAGTAATGCATGTAGAGAGCACTTCGAGGAATGCAAACACCTTCTGCGATCTCGTAGTTCTCCTCCAGCCTTGAAAAGGAAATATCAAACAGAGAGAACTGCAAGTATGTTGGCTGTCCTGTATGGTAAAGAATATACAAATCTTCATCTTTTAAGATCAAATATTCTGATTTCCTTTCGTCTACTAATTTTTTCTCCTTTGTTCCTAAGTGCTCCTTCCAATTCATTCCCATAATACCTACTTGCTTCATTTGGTTCATACTTGCTATCAAAACCATAGGCTGTGAGTTCTCAGCAATCTATTACACCCTAACAGCATCCTGCAGTAAACAACTACGAAACAACAAATGTTCACTGAGGGGAAGCATTCTCTCCTTCCTTACAGAACAGGTCATCTTTGGTTCATGACACTCTTTTCACTCTTGTCCAGCTGCAAAATTGCTTACCTCAAGGAAAGAGGTGTGGCTAAAGCAAGTTATTTGCAAATACTCAGGAGTGTTCTCTTATTTTACAGCGTTTTCATACTATTGTTTATGGGCAAAGTGAAAAAAAACCCCACAATCTGAATACATTGCTGTAAAAAACCCAGTGAAATAACATAATCTTCTACCTTTTAGAAACAATTATTATGCATTCACACATGCAAATATACAACTACAAAATTGTAAATTATATGCCAAATGTATGAGTAAGTATATTCTTCATCTTTAGAATCTGAAACTTGTCTCATTATAAATCTATAGATTAGAAGAAACATTTTCTTGAAATGCCACTTTTACGGCTGTTGATCCAAAAATGCTCAAGAGGTATTTACATACACACTTAACTTTCAACCATAATTAATATTGTCAGTGATGGTGTCAGTCATATGCATATATAGTTACATGTATGTTTGTCTGCTTTGCTGGGTAAGCGAAGAAGTTGGACATAGCTCCATCTTAAATCTATTAAAAAATTCATATGGATACTCAAAAAACTCCAATTTTACAGCAAATAATAATTTGACAGCTGGAGAACACCTTCCAAGTATCTAGCTTCCCTCCTTCATTGCCTTTTTCAGGACCTACCTACCTTCCATTTCAGTTATCTTGATCATTTGTGACTGCAAACTATTTTAATAAGATATCCGGCTAGATGAATGGAATCAGTTTGTATGGGCAACAGCTATTCTTTCTTGGTTTCTACAGAAATATCATCATGGCATCTTTCCTCAATTTCATAGGGCTCTAACAAAACCTCCTTTCAAAACCTGGAGAGTTCGTTTGTATACTATGGCTGCTAATTGGAATGTCAGCTTCCGTGACCAAGACAGGACAGAAAGAAAAGCAGTTAATTATTTCTCTTCATATCTGATGAATTTTTCTCTTTTTCTTCTCTCTTTCACGGAGAGTCATTAGTCTGACACTGAACAATGCCCCATTATACCTGAACTTTTTTTTAATGATCAAAAACCCATCTTGCTCCACTTCTTTTATTTTCCTGTCTTTTATTTAACAACTTTATCATATTTTGAATCCAGCTTCATTCTATGGTATTGTAGAAAGATAATGAACGCAATCTTCTACCTAACAAATCATTACCAGTAATAAAATATATATATATATATATATATATAAACATTTAAAATGTTGTAATAAAGCCATGTGAAATCCAGTAGTTCACAATGAGACCTTTTGTGCCACTACAGCATAGGAATAAAGCACCTAAACCTTCCACACGAATGACAATTTTATCTGCCTCTATTACTGCTTCCCTTCTTATACACTTACAAAGTTCTAGATTAAATGAGATTATTCTATATCAAAGTCAGGTCTGTAATGTTGTTACAGAGTTATTTTTATCTACCAAGACCATAGAACAATTGTGATGTTAACCACTGCTAATAATTTAAAGGATTCTAGAACAGATTAAATCTGATGCGGTATAACAGTGTCTCCTAATCTGGGGAGAATTCATTACCTAGTTATGCTTTACCTTCCTGTTTTTTGATTTTTTTTAGAAATGTTGGGGAAAATAGAATAGTTTTGTTGATTTTAGCTTTACAATACTGTTATTACCTACACTGTAAGGCAAGAAACTGCACGGGATTAGGTTGTCTGTACTCTGAATAATTTTGTGCTTGGGGAAGTAGACACACACACAGAATGAAGTAAAATAAGGTTTCACACTTACATTTTGGTCAACCAGTTCACCAATGAAATAATCATGAACATTTTAGAGCCAAGGTGTGGCTTTACAGATCATGAGGAACACAGGAACATGAGATAAGCACAGAATACTAAGTATTGCTATATTCATGCCTTAACAGTTAAATTCAAGCTTGTGCAGTTCCCTGAATTATGATGTATTTGGCAGTTTCCTCAATTATGATGCATTTGGCAGTAATGCTACATTTACCAGGCCTTTCACTTCATTTTGTGTCATCAATGAAATAAAACAAAAGCAACATTCCTGTTTCCAGGAAAAGGATATTTAGCTAGGCTGACAGTCATCCAGACATGATTCCTGGCTTCTTCAACTATCCTTCATCCTCCACATTTAAAATGTTCAACATATTTCACCTTTGGAGAGGCACAAACACGAAGGATGGGTCCCCACGGGATTGATATAATTTGCCCTTTTCAGCAGAATGCCAGGAAAGGAATAACTAATAAAGTTGATGGAAATACGAATTCATGTGACAAAATGAACATATTTCCTTTATGTCTTTGCTATACCTTCCCTAATGCTTTTTTCCTCCTCTTTTTCCTTGCAACTGACATTTCCTCAGTTTCTGTTACCCAACACTCCACTGCCTTCCTTAGCTGCAAATGACAGTAACACCCAACAGTGAAAACACAACCAGCTTTAATTTGGCAGACACCAGATGCTGCAGACAACTGAGGGGTTCCCATTTGCCAGAACAAGGGCAGTTGGCTACTGTATCCTGAAATCTGGTCAATAATTTACCTCACCCCTTCCACCTTTTGAATCAAGCCCAGAGATGCTTGTAAGAAGGCAGGACACATGCTTGCTCAAGGGACATTCAGATACATTTTTTTTTTCTTTCTTGACTAGGCAAATACTTAATGTGAGGCCTGATGTCCTGCTTTCAGCTGGAATAAGGTTAATTTTTTTTCTTAGTGGCTGGCACTGTGCTGTGTTTTGGGTTTAGTAGGAGACTAATGTTGATAACACACTGATTATTGTGTTTAGTTATTGCTAAGTAGTGCTTACCCCAGGTCAAGGACTCCTCAGTCTCCCATGCTGTGCCAGCAAGGAGCTGCACAGGGAGCTGGGGGTGCACCTAACCAGGACAGCTGACCTGACCAGGCCAAAGGAATATTCCACACCATAGAACATCATGCCCAGGATATAAACTGGGAGGAGTTAGCTGTGAGGTGCCAATTGCTGCTCAGGTACTAGCTGGGCATTGGTCAGCTGGTGGTGAGCAATTGCATTCTGCATCACTTACTTTTTCTTGGATTTTATTACTCTTTTTCCTTTTCATTAACATTATTACTATTATAATTAACTTACTTTATTTCTATTATTAATCTGGTCTTATCTCAGCCCAGGGGTTTTACCTTTTTCCAGCTGTCTTCCACATCCCTGGTGAGCAGGGAAGGTGAAGGAGTGAGTGGCTGTGTGGTATTTAGTTGTTGGCTGGGGTTAAACTACCACACTTGAGCAGGCAAAATTGTCAAACATGAAAAGCTAAACCTCCAGGAAGTGCTCTATGAAGCACTTCTGTAGTTCTGATCACAACAGTTTACCAACTCATGGGCTCTAGGTGCTACTGCAGTACAAATAACCTGATGCTAGTGTCTGACTTTCCAGAACAGTGGGAACTCCACAACTTCACACAAAATAAGCTTACTATTTTAACAATTCGACCCTAACTTTTGAGCTTGTCATTTTATTTAGTATATCAATTTCTCCAGGAAATACCAATTCAAAGCTGCAGTACATATGCTCAAAAGCATATGGCAACCACCAGAAAACTGTTCTGTGGTATGGCTGGCAAGTTGAGACACTTTCTACTTACATGCTCGTTAATAAATGAGCCAATTGTATAACTCAGTTTGACACTAGCTGAAGATACTAAATGTGAAAGCTTCTTTGCTTATATTACCTCATGGAATTTTGGGTGGAAAATTAATGGAAGAAATTGCAGATCCTCCAGAAGACTCAAAGGGGAAAATACTTGACCTACCTCAACATGTAAGAAACACAATACAACAGACAGGTAGTAAGCCAGTACACTAGCAAGAGAGAAGGGAAGAAGCTGTGAGCAGCCTTTTCAGAATCCAGATTCTAGAACTCTATTGCAAACACCGCTGAACGAGCATCAGTGTGCACACTACATTCCAGCAGGGCTCAATATCCCAGGAGTTTAGGGATTTAGTAACCTTTATGGCTGACGAAGCTTGAAAATATTTGGCAAAAGACTGTTTACAGTATTTGCCTGTTTTCTGTTGGGAACAGTATTGCTGGATGTTCTAATTAATGCTGGCTTCTTGGCTGCCACATTATTTGCTCCTGTGGAAAAGACTCTTAACTGATTTCGCTGCAAAATAAACACTGTTCTGAATCTGGGACTGGCAAGCCCTGCTTGTTATTTTATTTTAGCTAGATAGTTCTTTATTATCCTGTTTGAAATGTGTTGAAGTTGTGGGAGTGAATAATGAAAAACAATAAAATACCACTATGATATTTCACTATTACTTTAACAAATTTCTCTCTGTCTGTAGTCACCCCTTTCTTGAGCATCTGTTAAAGAAAAGTCACTCACTTTTCTTGAACTTCTGAAAAACGGGATTTTTGTGATACAAATAGGTACAATACAAAGAAATAAATGCCTTTATTTGTATTTGCTCATCTCATTTGCACTGAAAGTGTCTGCAAGTTTCTGAATCCTGGCAGCAACCTATTCAAAATCAACTCACAGGTCTTGAGGTTTTTTAGTTTAAAAATCTCACTGATCAACTTAAAAAAGCAAGTACAGAAGAAATAATCCAAATTATCTTTACGCATATTTCACAGAATCATGTCATTTCAGGGGCAGAAAAATAGAGTAAAATACACGGAATGAATTATTTGCCGTTTTTTTTCAGTGAAATCTCCCAGAAGACTGACAGAAGAAAGAACCTTGCTAACATTTTGCTTTAAAAACCCCACATTTTTTATCAATAATATTTTCATCCATAAACTACAAGATGTACTTCAGGTTCTTACAGGTAAAATAAAGGCCTTTCTTTAAAAAGGCTTAAAACTAGCTAAGGACTATGGGATTTCAGGTAAGCATGCTCTCAGGTTTCTCTGGAACAGAGCTCTGTTCTGCCAGACACATGGAACCTACCGAAAGATGCTTGACCACTCGCAATATTAAGAAATCTAAATAAAAATTAAAAACCTAAATGAAGGCAAAAGTCAACAAAAGCGTAAGAGAGAGCCTATAGCAAGGGAAGCCAGAATTACAGGTACACATTACAGAACATGCAGACTAAAATACTGCTGTAAATCACATGGAAAACTTGTTTATTTTTTACAGCACTGTAGACTAACTCAAAAACTTTCCTCTTCCTGTCCTCTCTCTCTTCCTAATTACCCTTCCTTTTTTTCTCTCCTCACTAACTTTGCAAGGTGATTTTGACAAATTAATCAAACATCAAATTCTTTTCTTTTTGTTGCCCTCTGGGTTAAATTACAGAGACCTAAATTCTGTAAAATAGTTGGTATGGTTGGGCTTCGTCAGACACTGAAACTACTGAGAGTCTTGAAAAAAATTCTCAGTACTAGTTTTCTTCTTTTATCACAAATATAACAATGATGCCAAACCACAAATAATTATCTGGCAAGGTGGCAAATAAATATGCCAAGCAGACCTTCTAAATTGTACCAGAGGTTTTCTCTGTTCAAACAAATCCAGTAAGAGTAAGACATTCATTGAAAAATGCTGTGCACAATACTAATGGGCACATTAAACACTTACAGTGAAAGTATCTTTAGAACTGTATAAGATGTCCAAGAGCTCTATTCTTTTCATCTGGAAAATGCATAAGAAAAAACACTAACATGTTTTCTTGATTTTTTTTAAAAGGCATCTTACCATTGCAGCGTAGCTGGAGTTGAATGTGGTTTTGATGCTCTATTATTTTCTTTTTCCTCATCTGTTAGGAAACAAACAACAAAAAAAATCTATGTAATTTCAGCAGGAATTTCTCAGGAATTCATGAACTGGTCTTTAAAAATATCATTTATGAATAGTAAGAATTCTTGTAATTAATAAAAGTAATTTAAAATTATTTTTTAAATGTTCTCAAGTGCCAAAGCTTTCTCAAAATGTTGGCTAAATTGTGGAAATGTAAATAACGATGTTCCCTAAACTACCATTTGTAGGTCCTGCTTAAGGTAATAAACCTTGCAAACATCACTGGATAGCAGGATAGCAGGAGCAGAGTGGTGCCTAGGAATAATGATGCTGAAAAGGATAAATTTATATGGAAAAATAGCAACTCTTAGATCTCTAACAGCATGTCAGAACATGTAAACTAAGTTTCCCTCACTATAAGGGAACTGTTGCCTTACCCACATTTTATATTAGATAAGGCATTTAAACTAATGGAGTGCATCCATTGTTTGATTCTAACATAAGATATGTACTAGATGTTTATAAATTTACAGAGATTAATTCTAAATGAGAAAAAGTGCACATTCTGTAATATACTTTATTCCTTTTCAGGTGATTTCTCTGATAGTATTCCTTATTAACCGTTTCCCAGACAACTGTGATCTGCAGACTTTCCAAAAATTTGGATAAAAGATGAATTTAAAAAAACTATAATTAAAATGAAACTTCAAATATTGGATTCTTCCTGGTTCACACTTGTTCTTTTGAAACAATTTAGAAATATGTATAGAATAATTCTATTTACGCTTCATTAAATGTCTAAAACATTCCAAGGTGAAAGCTGAGTGGAGCACAAACAGCAGCTCCAGAAGGGTGTTCTTTGTGTTGTATCAAACACATTTTGATATTTTAACAACTCTGTTTCTGATGGAAGCGTTCAGC
The DNA here is from genome assembly GCA_013398175.1 of Climacteris rufus. Classification (NCBI taxonomy): domain Eukaryota; kingdom Metazoa; phylum Chordata; class Aves; order Passeriformes; family Climacteridae; genus Climacteris; species Climacteris rufus. The sequence goes on from VZRZ01004219.1 coordinate 148,038, forward strand.
ATAGACGGCTTTGATACCCAAACAACAAGGTAAACCTGTACACCAGGCTGCCACAATTAACTTTTACAAGTTATTCAAGCGTCCCTTTAGGATGCTGGATCTGGAGGGAGCCGGGCTACCTCGTCTGAACCTCAGACCCTCTTGGGAGGCTTTTTGTGCCGTCCCGGGCACTCAGGCACACCAATACCAGCCCACCTTGGAGGCTGCAGCCCCCGTGCCGCAGGATCGCTGCCATCCCGCGTGGGAGCTGCGCTAACCGAGCATCCTTCATCCTGAGCATCCTTTATCCTGAGCATCCTTCATCCTGAGCATCCTTCATCCCGAGCATCCTTCATCCTGAGCATCCTTCATCCCGAGCATCCTTCATCCCGAGCATCCTTCATCCCGCGGCCGCTGCCCCGAGTGTCAGGCAATCCCATCTCGCCGCTCCCCCGGCCCCCAGCGCAGCCCCCTTCGGCATCTGCATGACAATGGGCCCCTAATTATTGGGCCGCACGCTCCCTCCCTGCCTTTCAGGGGCCGCTTTTATTCAGCTCACAGCACCAACATACACATCTCAAATCACTTTTAAATTGTGGTTTTCGTTTGTTTTTCCTAAACAAGCGGCCGGCGTGCAACAAACGCGGGCACACGGGGCCTGAATGCCGAGCGGCCGCGGCTGCCGCCCCGCACGCCCCAGGACCTGCTAAGGGATGGCTCTCACCTGTGCTAACTCCCGTGCAAGCATTTGTTTTGGCAACACAAGCTAACAATTAGGTCATAAACTGCAATTTATATCTCCCTCCTCAGACACGTTTGCTTCCCAGGGATCCTCCTTCAACACTGTTCAGCATCCTCCACTAAATCTCCCTTAAAACCAAGCAGGAGAACGATGGACTTCAAACGTAACTCAAAAATATCTTTAAGCGTTATTTTCCATACAGTATTACCCACTGAACAATTGGATTTTCAGCAAAGCTTTTTTTTCCATGGCGTTAGTGCTTCTCTCCCCAAAACCAATTCTCTGTACAAGACAACAGCACCACTTTGTTTCCTGCCAATGGACCAGCTGTCAGACAAACTTCCACTTTCTTATTAAAAAGATGGAAAGAATTGCAGATCGTACAAGAATAGACAGGACCAAGAAATACAAACTTTCAGTATTACATATATAAGCACTTAATTCTACCTTGTATAGTTTAACAATATAATCTCATCAGATAATTGTTTAGCAGAATATAATAAATATCCCTACTCTTTATATTTTAGCTGGCAGCAGGGCACCTAATGGTGTTCATATCAAGCAGGGAATGTTTTATGTCACTCTTGACTCAGGCCTGATCCCAGATCTCTTTGTGCAGCATGGAAGAGGGAAGGGAAAACAGCTTTTTGGCCTGTCATTTTATCAATCCCCATCAAAACAACACTGTAGATTAAGATGAAATCCTACCTTTTAAAATCCAATCCTAAGAAAAGGAAATAAAGTCACTGAAAAGAAATCTTGCTTTGAGGCACTGTCAAAGAAGAGACATGACAATTCTTCCATGACAAATCCAAAAGGGCTCGAAGTAAGAAGGAAAACTCTTGCTCCCAATTCACAGCTGCAGGAGTCTACACACAGCACTTCAGGGAGAAGCCCACCGAGGGTGCTCACTCCAGTGCCAGTAGCAGGACTACCAGTATTCCAAGGAAAACTGTCTTCAAGGTACCTGGTTAGGTAGGAAACCTTGTACTCATCCCAAACTGAATGCAGGTAATAGCTTAGATAGTTGCAAGTAAAACTCAGCACAGAAGATGCCATCAAAATTATTAAAACCAAGGATCAGCAATGTTGTAGAAAAACAGTATTTGTTGGCTCCCAGAGATACCAGAGAATCTGTTTCTTTCCAAACTCCGTGGAAGTTTCCTTGCTAACATCTCCATTTTACTTTCAAAATTCCACTTCAAAGCCACTCAAGTAGAGTTCCATTTGCATCTTTGTGGTTTTCCCTGAGCTCTCAGTGGTATTCTCTATTTTTTGCTGTCTCATTCTAGGTACAGCTCAAGGGATTTCTTGCTTCTTTGAGCAAGACATGGAGACAACAGGAGCCATGCTCGGCACCTCTTTGAGCCTGCTGCCTTAAACACAGTGAGTGGAACAACTCAAAGTGAAGACACACCTTTTGCTAAAATGCTGGTGTTAGACTCTTTGTCGTAAGCACCATGGAGTTAAGTTCTTCTTTCCACTGTGGAGGTCATTGAAAAGCCCTGTACTTTTCAGTGCTGCCTGCACGTGTCTCAAAATCACTAAGGAGCTAACACTCTGTTGGTAGCTATATATGGATAAAATCCTTCCCTTAGTTCAGGTAGCTCCAGTTTTTCAGAGGAATAGCCTCTACCTCTGCAGCCCCTGCAAACCAGGTTCTGAGTGTTCTCAGAAGTGACTTGGGCTCAGCTAAAATTACATTATAGTAAGAAGCTCTCTTGTCTCTTACTTATATGTAACCATAAATAAGATCCAGGCTCACTGGCATGGATTCCATGCTTTTAAAACAGTGGGATTTTTTTGAAAGCCCTCTGAGAAACATGGGAGCATAGTTCTCATTCAGTAGATATGACTGAAAAATAAAGAATTTTCTCCAAGAAAAATGTAAATGAAAACAAGTAGCTCTTTTTAAAACTTTTTTTTTTTTTTAATGAAAGAGTAAGAGGTTTAATTCAAATTAAAAAAGAGGCTGCTGGATAAGTCCAATACAGCCAGCACGAACATAGGTTTTGAGCACTGCTTTTGAAGTACAAAAAGTGGTCTGAATAGTTTCTTTTATTGCATATGAACTGTCTATACATTCACATTTCTAAACAGGCAAGAAAACATGAACATGAAAAGGAACCCTTCCACTTCATCAAATAACATCATGACTCCTTCACCATGGAACCGAAGTTGAAACTTTCATAAGCTTTTATTTGTATTCTTCCAGACCCCTATTTCAATTTGGATAGTCTGGCTCAATGTAAAGTACACAGAAAATGTTATGGGGTTGGGGTTTTTTTAGTATTAGATACAAAGTTGTACCATTTGCTTTTCCTGTGAATCTTTTGACTAATGTGGAGTGTGGAAGTGATAGAAGGAAAAATGTTTTAAAAACTGGAAAGTCAAATAAAATTTAGTGATAATTTTTATAACAGAATGTAAAAGTTGTGTTTTGGAAGAAGTCATGAAATGTTCCAAAAGGGTAAGAAGCACCCCAAGAAGCACAGAGATCGTAGGAATCCATGACTGAGTTGTTGCTTCCTTTCACAGTGTAATGCACGTTCAAGAGGCCTGGAGGTGTCTGGATAAGAAGATTGCAAATGACCCCCTTGTGGCCTGAAGTATGGTACAAAAGGAGACCAGCAAAACTATTACTCCTATCCTAAAACCCTGTGAACTCTAAAATCATCCAGAAAAAAATAGTCACAAGAGCAAGCGTTATGCTCAGCAAGAACATTACCAGTTCACAGTGTAAGTTCTCATAATCTTTAGCAGGCAAAGCCAAGAAAAAAAGAACAAATCAAACCAAAACAACTGCACACCTAACACCACATTTTCTCTGGTAGAGTCCAGCCAAAAGTTACCTAATATATTTAAGGACAAAAAACTAGTCAAGAGAAAGCTGGATGATGCCTTCTTTTGTTTGCAGATGAAAACTGGAGCTACATTGACAAGAGCAATTTGACCACCATTCTGAAGAATTCAAATATGTTTTCTCATAACATTTTGCCTCCTGCTGTTTGTAAATATACGACAGAGGCTGGACACAGAGTGACATAATGGTTTAGAAATCTCTCAGTTGCTGTGTGGGCACTGTTAGAGAAATACTAGAAAGAACTCAAGGGCTGGAATGGAGCACATAGTCCAGTGATTTCTCAGGCAAAACTTCTAGTTTGTTCTGGATTTCACAGATTATTGATCTGGCTGCTATGGCTTATTTTGCTTTCCTTCTCCTTCCTCTTCACCTTCTCCTCTCCCTCATCTCCCCCTCAAAACTAGGATGACTTTTCAGGTGGATTAATTCTCTTATCTGCACTGCAGAAATGCTGGTAGTCAGTGCAAAGGAAGCATCTGGAAGAACTGGCTATTAAGAAGGGAGCTAGATAAAATCAACTCTCCCTCTCATTTGGGTTTCCATTATACACTCTGACAATGTCTTCTGCACACGAATAGTGGAACAAATTCATTTATGTATTTGTTTCATCAGTTCTAAATTCATTGCCTTTCATTAGCATTGCTTGCCCCTTCCTGCCAGTACCAGAAAACAGAATGAACCATCCTCTGTTCTCAGTGCCACTGGCTGAAACACCTTCTCTGTTAACCCACACAGGTCCTCTTCTTACTGGCCCCAGGTATGTGGAAGTTTCTCATGCTCACATTTAAAGCATGTCTAACAATCCTGAATTCTGACCCTGTTAAGAGTCTGAAGCCACACCTCATTCATTACAGATTCCTTTCATCACTTTCTCAATAGCATCAGAGTGAAATGAACTTCATCATCTCACAGATTCTCATAAAATTTAAATTAATAAGCTGATGCTTGTAGTTTCACTACAAGTCACTACAATTTTTTAAAGGTAAATTAATTTCTAAGTCCTTAATTATATAAAAAAAAAACCACCAAACTTCTCCCAGTTTCCTTATCTATCTTTCAGGATTCTTGTCCACAGTTCTTGCCATGGAAGTCATGAATAAATACCATGCTTCTACTAACATTTCCCTTCTCCTTCTGAAGAGAGATTGCCTCAAAAGATATTCCTAGACAAATAGGAGTAAGGCCCCAATATAGCAAATTTCACGATACATTACAGCATTGTGCTGCAAGGCGTGTAATTTTACCATGACATCAAAACAAAGTAATTCTCTTAAAAAGCAAAATACGTGAAACAGACATTCAGCAATTAAGTTATTTAAAATACACTTTCTAAACTCATGTTTAGGAAACATGACTTTCTGAATTCAAGAATTCAGTCTGCATTAATATCTTGTAAAATGAACAAATACATGACGGAATATATGGAACACAGAGGAAACCTAACAGGAAGAGCATTTTGCTTTAGGCAAGTTAAGCCAAATAGAAATTGCATAAACAGAGAAAATTAAATGTTAAGCTAGAAATTGTCTTGCAATTTTAAACATAAACAAATTGGTTATTTTAAACTATTTTGGAGTCTTTTTGATTACCTGCTGTTGTTAAAAATCAAGATCTAAAATAATAATAATGAGAAAAGAAACAAAAAAACTATTTTAAAATCAGCTAGATTGATAATCGTTTAATCTCTGTGACCAAAAAGGAAGCAATATCATGTTTTAATATGTGATTTTTTAAATTTCATGATTGTTTATTTTTTAAAGGAAAGATTTTATATTTATATTTTTATATAGTAGTATTGTAAAACAACACAATTTTCCCTGTATTTCAACCACATGGTGTTCACCAGTGAAAAGAAAACAGGTTGTTTTGCTCCTAAGCTGATACTAACAGCACATTTTAGAGGTCATCCAACCTTTATTCAGTGACACAAATTCTCTGGCTGTTTTAACTAATTGATAGCTAAATGCATAGCATTACTTTCTTTTAAAAAATGCAAATATTCCAGAAAAATAAAATTAATAAAACTTTTGGCTATGTCAAGTGAGTCGACTCTTTAAACTACACAGTACTAAAAATATCACTGAGAGGTAGCAACTTAAATAGCAGGAAATGAGCACTTGGACACATTCACATTTATTTTAAATGATTGACAAGTTACTTACTTTCATCGTTAGAAACATTCCCCAGAGAGGTGTGACTGGAATAACGTTTGTTTTCACTTTCATTGAGACATCGTTCAATCCAACTCTCTGCAAAAAAAAAACCAAAGATGCTCTTATTTTGGTGTGTTTGTCTTTGCATAAAATATAAACTTGCAACAGATAAATCTAAATGAAGTGCCAGTGTTCAACAGATGGTGAACTTGAACATTTCTGTTAAAATATGCTCAGTCTGAGCTTACTTAGCAAGAAAATCCTCTCTTGCTTTCAAACTTAGCTGTTGCTTTCTCGTTTCATTTCTTCATTTTTTTTTTCCTTTTAAACTACAGAGGCTGAAACTCTTCTGTGTACAAAACAAAGGTCCTCAAGATATTCTCTCCCCATCACGTGATACATTAAAAAATAAAAATCAACTGAAACACAGAAATTGTGTTCATTTCCAAGTCTTAGTCTGGCAAGGCTTATATACTTGAGTATTTCCACTGGTTTTGAAAGAAATCTTAATGTCTAAAATCAATCATTCACCTGAATTTTGCTTATAATGAGGATCAAACTGTGCTGTCTCGAGCCCAGTCCTACAATGTCATTCACACTGCTAGATTCCCAGGCCCACTAAGATCTTTTTCTCACTAGTACCATTCCAATGAAGCAAGTCAGCAGCCACTGAGCTGGTCAGCCCTTTGTCACCCCACAGTGAATGCAACCACTCCTGTTCTTCCTCTGTTCTCATTTTCAGTGTATTCCCACAGTCAGATGAGTTACCTGCAGCAATACATTGATTTGAATCTGCTGTTTTTCTTCCTGGAAGCTAAAACTTACATCCCCTAATGACTTTAGAGGATGCACCAGGCTCAGCAGAATTTACTGTTACACATCTTCGGGGCAAAAGTTGCACCTTCTTATGTGTTTCCTTGGACAAAGTATGAAACATGAGTCCTTGAGTTTGCCTGGAATCCCTGGGTATTGCTACAATAAACTGAACTCCCTCATAAGATTATTTTTCAAGGGCGTGAACGTGGGTAGAAATGAATTTATGCTCAGAGAGGTCTCTGTGGTCAAAGCAAGAAAAAGAAGGGATAGGTGGGAAGGCTGCAAGGCAACCCCACAAGTTATGACAGGAAACAACCCCAGTGAGTGAAGAGATGCACAAGAAATAAAAGGAAACAGGCCTCACTGTCAGCAAACTGCCAGAGCCAGAAACACCTTCAAAGACATGGAAATGGCTCCAGATTCCTTTTCATAAGCCCCCCCACCAGACACCAGGCTACCTACACAGCACAGGCAGCAGTCTGCCAGCCAGCACAAGCCCATCACAGCAGCAGGTTTGAAGGGAAAGCAGGAACCCAGTGTCTTGGGAAAGCTGCCCATCTGCTTTATAGAAGATAAAAGTTGGTATGACTTCATTTCAGCACTAGATGCCAATAAACAAATAGATGAATAGTCATGACCAAATACATCCTGCAGAAAAAAAATGCTTTTTAAACCCAGGCAGTTGCACAAATTTGTGCATATCCCTCTGCACACGCACCCTCCACTGCCATGTAAATAAAAGGGCTGTGGCACCTGTGCAGAACCTCAGAAAGGCTCTGCTGAGAACCCTTAGAGTTGATTTCCAGGCCCTGCCACAAGACTCTGGGTACTGTTGCTGACTGTGCTTCTGGTTTTCAGGGTGTTGTGGCAGCTCCAGGCTCTTCCCTTCCTTCTGCCTCTTTGCTTTTGTGTTCACAGTAGCAACATGCTGCAGTGCTGCCTTCATCAGTACAAGCACATCCCTGTGTGCATCTTCCTCATTCTCCATCCAATCTGTACCTAAGAAGCCGCACAACCACACAGCCTGTTCCTTTGAGGTACTTCTCTGAAAACCATCAAAAACCCCACTTGTTGTCAACAGATTTTTAAAGGATATTTCTTCTCCCATCAAATTAAACACTGCCTTGTATAAAAGCCACTGGTTGCTGACACCAGGACACAAAACTTACCAGAAGGCCTGTGCAGTCTGCCCAGCCCCTGCTCAGTTACAAACCCACACGCCTGTGGCGACTCCAGCTTCGAGGCTTTCCCTGCCCGCGCTGCTCGGCTGCATCGGGTGGGGATGCATCACCTCCTTGTCTAAGGGCCAGCACAACGATATGGGTGCTCTGTGCCAGATTTCTTTTACTGCCCTAAAACTGAGCTAAGAGCATCTCTCCTGTCCCGTTTTAGTACCCTGAGCTGGGGGACAGGAGCTTGGATCCTTCCCGATCCCTGCAAGGTGAAGAGAAACTTGCTGCCGAGGGCAGCATCAGCAAGAGGTGCAAGAAGCCTGGAGAAAGATTACCCTACCTCCTCCTCCTCCTTTCAGCACACAGCCATGGCTGTATATAATTCCCTTGGCTCTGAGCCCAGCCGCAGGGAGTGAAAGCAAAGGCGGCTGCCATTAGCGCCAAGGGGAGACCGATGCCCAGCTCTTCCCTTTCTTTTCCTGCCGGCACCGAGAGCTGGGAAGCTGGGATGCATCCTCTTCCCTCGGCAGCACAGAACTGGCAGCAGCCATCTTTACTCAAATCCCCTGCCTACATAGTAAGGAAAAAAAAACAACTTTTGAAGTGTCACTTGATAACAATTTTGCGCACCCCTGTTCACGCAGTGTCTCTGGTAACCGCGCACATTCCCGCTCTTTGGCTGCTGGAGCAGCCGGTTTACACTGCCAACATAGAAAGTCTCAAGCAGGACACACTGCTGGTTAATTATGTGCTGCAGCTCCTTTGGTCCTGAACCACCCCGGTTCAGCCTGCTGCAGCCTGAGTCTGGCTTTCTCTTTGTGGCCTTGCATTTAAATAGCTGATAAAAATTCTTCAGGCCTGAAAAGATACATGACCTGTCTGGCAGCAAAGAAGGAAGAAAACCAACTCTTTCGAGCAAAGATGTCAAGGAGTTTACGGCAAATTTGTCAAATTATTTGGCAGATGACAAAATGTGACAAAACCAACTTACCATTTTTAGGTTGTATTATCTCAGACAAGTATAAATAAAAAATAAATATTCTAATAAATGTCTTCATTTAATTAGTAGCTATTTTTTTACTATTTGTATAAGGAAAAACATTCTTATGAGGCTTTAAACTCCCAATATTAACAGCAATGTCTTCAGGTATTAAAAGAAAATACAACCACAGTTTTGCTAAAATTTTAAATATCCCCACCAGGAGCCTGCAGATGCAAGACACAATAACACCCACCCCAAATGAAACAAAAACTAAAAGAGGCAGAGCAAGCAAAATTCAAGGTCAAAATTAAATCTGACTTTTAGAAGCTCTTTCAGAGTTAACAACTTTAGATCCTGCTCCAGCATGGAGTTGCACTGGGGCCTGTCCCAGGCACTCTTGCTGCAGAGCTGCAGGAAAAGGCCCATGGGGAACCCCTGGTGTCTCCAGGTTGAGGTTCCACCATCCCAAGGCAGACACCAACCACATCATACCATTGTTCTAAACATGTGAATCATGTGGGATGGAGGGGTTTATGTGATTAAAGCCTAAATTATTGCACTTGGACCTTATAAATTTCTCACAGACAGGATTTCACATCAGGAAAACTCACTGAATAATGGAGAGTTCAGGCTGTGACTAAGCAGAAGTGCATGTAAGCCTGATAACAATGACAAACCTTAAAAGTAACATGAGAACTCCCAAATTTCTAATATGAAGTGCCTGTGAGAGCAAAAGAAAATACAACCTGTCTAATACAGGCTGTATTTTTACTTGCTGTGTTTTCTGTGTATCAAGCTTTAAGGTGTTTCCTCTCCCTGTTCTCTAGGACTCCTTCCCATAGAGTCCCAGCATACTGCACCCTCTGTTGTACTGGGACAGTGTTTTGAGCAAGGATCAGCACTAGTAAAAAAGCATCCAGGCAAAATAAATAGATTATGAGTATCTAGTAGTAAAATGTAGTATAGTCACATACTGATAACTCTAGGCTGTGATACAGTATGGGAACTATCATAATCTTGCTAGCAAAGAAAGAAAATAGTGGTTTTAATGGTGTCTTTAAGTATCATATCAACTGTTTAATTTTGCAGAGGTCAAGAGTAAACTATAGTGAAACACACAACTGTGTTCCTCAGTCTTAACATTTGTTATATGATTTTGTACACCACTGAATACAAATACATTGTACCTGCTGTGGGATTCCTACATGAAGGAAAGCAGATGACTCCAAATTACAGTAGCTTTTCCAGTGTCAATTTTCTGACAGAATAACTTACTATTAAACAAACAAAAAAAGTAGAAATTGTTCCCAATTAAGTGCTGAAAGATGGTTAAAAACAACTGTGGAACTATTTCTGGCCCTCATTTTGCCTCTTCTCTCTTTGATCCTAGCCTTGCTAAGGCTGACACATTCACTAAGCCTCAAACATGAGAGTATTTCAGTTCCATTAAATCTGCCCACCACACTTTTAACAACAGAAGTTTAAACTGAACTTGTTTTCAAAAGCTGGCAGAGCAAAGGCATGTATCACTTCACTCTGCCCCCACCAAGACACTTCTTTTCACACAAGCAGCATATTTTTATTTGTATGGTGTTTCAAAGCTTGAGCTGGAAGGCAGGCCTGGGACTCCCCGAAATAGATGGAAACACATCAGAGCTGCTCAGGGATAGGAGCTTTCATGAACTATCAGAAATGAGAAGCACAAGTGTTCTTTAAATACATCTTTGACAAATTATCTTGACATGTTTTCTCCTGGAAGACACCTTTGAAAATCTTTTCCCTACAGAGCCTTAAGTTGAGGTGAGCGAATACAGCAGAGGTGCCCCTGCACTGCCAGTACATTTAATGAGATAATGACTCCCTCTTTTTTGTGTAAGGGTTATTGGCTTAGCATATTTGCAGCCCAGAAGAGAAAGCACTCGTTGCTCCCATTTATGCACAGCCCCAGCAAGAGCAGGGCGAGAGCCACTTGGGCTCTGCTCTGTGGAGAGGAGGAGGTGGGTCTGGTCACAGCCACCGAGGCTTCTGCTCCTGTGTCCTGCCAGAGGCTTAAGAGTTGCTGCAGTAACAGCACAACCTGTAATCACAGCCTCTTCTGGTCTTTTTGTGAGCCACTGTGTCCTGCTCAGTACCCAAGCAGGACTGATTCTCCTCAGTTATGCCATATCCTCTGATCCCTCTGATCTGGATGTGGCCTTAACACTGGCATAATCACTATTTTTTCTGAAAGTATGCGACATAAGAATCCTCATGTCCTAGAGAGATAGTCAAGGCTTTGGCAATGACAATATTAGTTTGCACAATCATTTATTTCACCACAACCACAGCAAATGCATGAAAATCCCTCTCACATGCCTTCAGCTCTAGACTGGCTCTCATACTCCAAATTTTAAAGCAATTCACCAACAAGCATGATGCTTTACTTAGGGAGCCACACACAGACCAGCATTTCTTCCACATAAATTTGCTTATCACTGAAATAGAGCTATCCCTGGAATAAGAATACAAGGTTTGCTAGGACCCAAACCACTGCCTGAGCTATGTACCAACTTGGATGGCACAGCTGCAACAGTCCAGTTCCTTATCTTTATTTGCAGTTGCTCTTGTAATTTTTTGCCCCAGTTTCTCAAGGCAAATTAAAAAAAAAAAATAGTAACTACGAGCAAAGGTATCTAAAAGCAGATAATGCAAATATAAAGGGACTACCAAATTTTAGTGGATTTATAAGAGGACGTGCTAGAAAAATGAATCCTTAAGAGTGATGACAGACTTAATTTTACAGTTCCAATGACAGAGGAGGAACTCCTCTCATGCATACGGAGTCTTAGCACCCCTCTGAGTTATTTACTCGTTGTTCTCAGAGGGAAGAGTTATTCATCTCTTCCTGCAGCATCTCTGCCAAGTGTCTAAATACCAAGCTGGCCAACAATACTGTCTAGCTGCTCATCTGATCTGTTAGGCCAAGAAAAAGTGATTGCAAACATCAGATTTAGCAGGTAAAAGCAGGAACTCAAAAGCTCAAGAGGTTGACTGAAGGTTATAGAACCTCCCATTTCCAGTTTGATAGCTCATGGTACTAAGTGGAGAGTTGCTGGGATGATATTTTATATCTTTTCTTATTAGGGAAAGCATCACTGCCCTGACAGCTTCTTCTGTTGTCTGTCTCAGAGTAAGTGCTGAGACCTGCAAGATCCTCTGAGCTTTTCTCTGCAGAGCCGATCTTGCTGAACACGGCCTGAGACACGCCAGCACCTCACAAACTCTCTGTACATGCTCTCCATATTGCACCATTGCTGTGGACAGAAAATTTCTAGCCTCTACAGCTGTTAAATTCTTAACATCTGTGTAGTCTGCCTGCTTTGACCATCCCTTAGTGTCTGCAAAACTAATTTCTAAATGCTGTATGAATGAAAGAAAAATGAGCCTTCTAATATTTTGACTAATGCAAGTGAAGACTGCATCTTGTAACACTTCAATGTTTTGGAGCAATTGGTCAAATGACCCTAAAGGACAAATCACTAATTTAAAACAGTCCCTCTTAAAGGCAAAAGAGATGACCCCTCTCTCTCAGGAGTAATGATTAGGAGACCTGCAGTCTGACCCTCAAACTATTAAACACCTCTTTCAGTACCTGCTGTATGCAGCATCTGGTCTGAGTAGAAGCAGGATTCATGTTCTTATCTCTCTCAAACCTTGCAGCACAGCACTCCCAGTTACAGGCACATCTGCTGCCTGAGAAGGGTAATGTCGCTGGAGTGCTGTGCAGGTTGGCTACAGCAGCACATCTAATACTTCTAAAGAACCACACTGCTTGAAAGAAAGAAAACAAAAATAACTTTATCTACAAAGCCTCAGACTACTGTAAAGGAAGACCTGAACAAGATCTTGTGGCTTAGCCTCTGCACAATGTTACGAACAACTGTGCCTGTAAAATGAAAGGGCTTGGCAGCCAATGGCTCCATCGAGGGCATTAAACTTCCCAAAACTTACCAATTAAAATCAAGCAGAACAAGCTATTTGGGACAGCCAATCACACACATGGGAGTTTTCTAAGATTTAGGTTTTCATAGGTGATCAAAATATCCCTCCTCTCCACTGTCAAATGAAAGCTTTGTGAGGCCATACCAGGGTCATCATCCAACTGCTGCTCCCTCTGATTCCTTCAGCACAGACACTCCTTGTTGACAGACCAGCTCCTCTCACAGCCTGGAGGAGGACCTGCCATACAGAGCCTGCTTTAGCTCCTTGCTGCCTCATTCAGTGCCACGGGTTGGCGAGGCACACACCCTTCAGCCAGTGCATGTGAGCTGTCAGGAACCTCTTCAAGCTCCACAGGAAATCATGCCAGTGTCCTCCTTGGTCCTGCATAGCCATCTTCTGTTCTTCCCAGAGACCTGCTCCTCAGGGATGACAGTGACACATGGCCTTGGTGCAGATGGCAGAGCTGCTACCCTGACAAGCTGCCAGATACCTTGGTGCTTTGTTTGCTAATCTAACTTTTTATTTCATTTCCAGCAGGGGAAAATGTCAGGCACTTTTGTGGCAGTCCTTTCTTTTGTTCTCACTTCTTGGCATATGATTCTATTGGAACTATTTCAGGGTTAATGGACATTGGTCCAGGGCACTTAGTAGACATTGGCAGGAATGTTTTTGTTCTTTTTCTTTGACTCATGATTCTGGTAAAGCATTGTGAAGATTTGCCATGATATCGTAAGAATGCAAAGAACAACTCTCTTGAGTGCAAGAGAGCTATTTTATTTATCCAGGTCTTTGCTCCTAGTACTGATTTTCAATTAAACTATTTGATAAAGTATATTAAAAATTGATATGCCATGTTTAAGCTGATAACAAAAGGCACCAGAGTCAATAATTTTTTAATTCCTTCAGAATCCTTAGGCAAGAAAGCTGGAATTTACTAAATGTTGCATTCTTCTTGTGCTGTGCACTGTACAGAAGTTCATCTAAATGTGATGCTTTCATTTAAGTAGTTTGTCAACAATATTCCTTGTTAAGGAGGTGCATCCTAAATGTAGATCAAGCACCCTCAGAAACCCTAGAATAGAAGATGCCTCTGCATACTGATTTTTGTGTTTAGGGCAGCCTTTAGTCTGGATAAGACAAGATTTGTGAAGTCCTGTCTGTTCCCTTCTCTGGAATCACAAAACATATTGCTATTGTATTTCCAACTCAATATGCATGTTAATTAGGAGCAGCCCTCTCCCTCTACTGGTCACACACAGATGCTATCTATTGTTTTATTTTGAAAAGTTTCACCAGACCAGTAAATGGCCACTTGGTTTTTGCTTCATCAAGGCCATTCCTCATTTAGCAGCAAAGCAAATCTCTCTCAATCCAATTTCAGTGCAGTGACATTTCCTCACATTCCCCTAGGATCATTTAAGCTAGTGACACCAGAATCTGACCAGTTCAGCTCTCCCAGGGCTGAGCTTTAACTTACATGGCTCTGCAACGTGCAGCCAATCTTTTCATCAGTATGATCACCGCACACATCAAGTGCTTTCCAAGCACCAGCTCTGTACACAGCAAAGTGTGCCCTCATGTTTCCACAACAGGATGTGTTACAGCTCCTCAGTCCTTCCAGGTCTGCTGCATGAATCAATGTAAAGGTTATCATTGTCTCAAATTTAGCTGCAATGTTTCCTTGCGAGGAAAAGCAACCATGCCTCTTGATCACTGTCAGACCTATTTTTTCCCAGAAAAAATCTCAGAGTCTCTTGATGCCCTTTGTGCCTCAGATCCCATTAAATTCTTATGCTATAGAATTAACATGAAACACACGGGACTTCATGGGGCCTTAAATTCTGGGTACATCCCACAACATCTCTCACACTCACACCCTGCAGCAGTCTGTGCTCCCTAGTTTTTGGGTTAAACATTCCCAGCTGCTGCCATGGTCCCTCAGTTCACCAGCGTGCATGAGAAGACATGGAGTCCTCAAATCCTTAATTCAGCTCTGCTTCACCAGTGCACAGGGCTGGAGTCCTTCAGCTGAGCAGGAGAGCTGTGGCTCAAGAAACAGAATTTGCATCAAGTACCCATGAAACACTTCCCTCTGCCTCAGGAGCTGATGAATGCAGCACACGGGCCAACTTGGCACAGAGATGGTAGTACATCAGTAAGACAGGCCCACAAAGATGACAAAATGAAAAGATGTGAGATATGGGTGGGAGACACAAAAAACATTGGTTGTGGGGCTCAGGGAGGTGAGAGAAGAGGGAGAGGGGTGGTTGTTGGAAAGGAGGTGAAAAAGAAAGGGAAAGGAAACAAAAGAATGAATGAGAAAGAAAAGGGCATGGTCAGAAAAAAAGGATAGGAGAAAAGAAAGCAACTATAGAGATTTTTTTTTTTTTTAATCGGGAGAAAAGAGGTCAGCTCCTGAAGGAATGAGGCTACAGTAAATATTTCTCATTAGAAACAGCATCCAGTCCAGCAGACTGAAAGAACACAAGAAGCACAGACACATATGTGCAAAGAATACGTGACTCAAGTGTCATGACATAATCATAGTAAGAAAGAGACAATCACTTGGCTGAAAAAGAGTGTGAACCTAAAGAAAGAGACACTATGTTTGCCCAAAGGGTGGCCCCTTTTCCTGCCCTTATGGATATCTAGTCCAAATCCAGCTGTTGCTCACTACTGTCAAAGGATGCAGCCGTCACATTATTCACAACCATTTTGTGGGTAAATATGGCACACCAGGCAGAAACAAATGAATGCTCTTTCTTCCAGCTCTCAGAAGGCACAATATCTGCCTACAAAACTAGCAGAGAGGACAATAGTAAATCATCATAACATCCCCCTACAAAGATCGGTACCCATTAGAACTAATCTGTGTATACAGAATTAGCATTTCACGCTGTTAACTTTACAGTCTAAATATGGTTGACAAAAACTTTTTGCTTAGTCCTGATGTGCCTAGACATACAGATTTGTAAACCTTGTATGAATTTAGTCCCTTCCACACCGTGTCTTCCCTTTCTTTAGAATGTCCTATGAAAGTAGACCAGTGCTTTTAAAACTAGGAGCCTGGCTTCCCTGAGAAGACTCCAGTCTCCTCTGAACAATATGCAAAGCAAACTCAGGGAGGGAACATGAGAAAAAAGAGAAGTCTTCTTTCCTCCTTCTTTTTTTTTTTGCCCAAGACTCACCAAAACAAGAGTCTAGTATTGAATATTCAGTACTGAATACTAACTGCTCAATAGACGGTCTGTTTGCAGAGCTCAAAGTGGAAATGACCCAGCAAGGAGGAGAGGTGAACACGCTGCTCCATCCATGTGATTAAACTGCTCTGTAAGCGCAGTCCTCCCCACTTCTCCCCACCCCGTTACAATGGAGGCCATTTGCTGCCCCTACCACAACTCATTTTAAAAAAATGTTTGCATTAGAGGGGCCCCTGCGCCAGTATTGTCCCTGTGACTCTACATTTAGGAGAGGAATGTGAGTTCCAGCTTTGGAAAACCTGTGCTAGCCAGACAGTCCAACCAGTGGGATGTGACTGCCACTGCTCAGCTCATTCTACCCTCCAGCTTAGAGAGAACCAGAGCACCCTTCTGGGTGCTCCCTGCTCTCAGCCTGCACAAAGCATGGAGTAAATCTCACCTGGCAGCTGCCTGGTTCTGCCATGGACCTTGGAGGTCTCTTAAGCTCTCCTCCTCTGAGTTAGGACATTATGGTGTCACCCAGCGAGCCCTCGGGAGGCCACCTGGGACACAGGCTGGCCCTCAAACACAACACACCGCTTAGCAAATGTGTCCTTTGCACTCTGCCTCTCATACAGCCAAATTTTCCTTGAGAAGTAAGACACAGCTCATTCTACCCTCCACCCCAAGAGGCCCAAGAGAAGCAGCCTTTTACTTACACAAGGCACACGTTGCAGACCTGTCGTGCTGAGAATTCCTGGTGGCTCTTGCACCGTGTCTGTCCCCAGTGAGACCTCTGTCTCACACACAGCACCTTTCCTGCTGTCCCTGGGGCACCAGGTTTGGTAGCCAGCAAACTTCTGTCCTGCTGCTTAGCCTGGTCTGACAGACACCTGGAACTGCAGGCTTTGCTGAGGGTGGGTGAGTCCCTCCAGCCACCACACGAGCCCGTGCACCCAGGAACACCCGTGACAGGAGCAGGCATCCTCCATCGCAGAGCAGCTCAGAGCTGCTGTGCCCTGACACACAGCACTGAGGGACCAGGACTATACTTCCACATTGTCTTGCACCATAATTTTTTTTTACAGTGTCTACCAGGCCACTGTCCCCTTAAGGACCAGCCAGGAATTTTTGTTTCCACATGTTGCTGAACTTTTTTAAGAGCAGGAAGGATTTTACTCTCCTCTGAGCATCAGAGACAGCAACAGTCAGGAGCAGGGTACCTAGAAGCTAACGGCATTAAGTACTCATTTGCTTAATCAGGACATCCTGCTACATGCTCATGGTTAAACTAAATGTCAGGTGAGGGTGGGAACCACATACGTTAGGTTGCTAAGGATTTTTTTTCCCCTTTGAAAGATAGGATTTTGTCTATTTCCTACAACCATCCATGAATTTTAATCAGCAAACGGTCTGTTTCTGCAAGATCCTTGATTACCAGGAGAACATACAGCCTTTCCTGCTTGTCCTCTGACACACGGGAACTTTTGGTCTTTTGCAGCAGATTGCACCTTAGTTATAGGGTGCTGAAAAGTGGTTTTGGTTGTAAAAAGGATGTTCTGTGGGGTCTTTTCAATCAGGTGTGCATTGCTGTTGCCGTGGGGGAGCCAGCTCTGAAACACAGGTAGTTCCTCCCAGCAATGGATGATCACTTGTGATATCCCACTTATGAATTGGGTTCTCCCTCCATATTTCCCTTCCTCAACTGTAGCTGAGGTAATTAAAATACTTCTGAAATATTTTAGCAATTAAAAGGGTTCTAGAGGGGGAAAGAAATGAAAAAGTACATTAACCATTCTAACATTGCCTTTAGTGGTATCTGTACCTCTACTTCTCACTTTTTTCACTATTTTTGAATTTCCCTCACCACTGCGTTTCTGGTATTTTATTGCTTTACAAGAGCAGCACAAGCTAAATCTGAATTTGCAGACCTAGACAAGAACAAAAAGTTCATGTCTGTTTTGTTGATCTGGAGATCTCACTTGCAAACTTAGATTTGTGTGCAAAACATTTTTCATATAATGAATTTTATCTGACTTAATATGAGCATCTGTAAGTCTTGCCCCAAGTAGACAAACCAGTTGAAGGAAACAGGAGAGTCCGATAGTATAATTCTAAGGAGTGGAAGTTTAAAAAGAGAAGAAAGAGAAGGTGAACGACAAGTAGTTCTATTTCTAGAAACAGTATTCTTTAAAAAAAAAAAGGCAGTAATTTCTAACTCTTGAAACTTGTAGTCCTTTCTTTCAGGCAAATATATATATATTTTTTTTCTAGATACAATCTCACCAAGCAAATCAAAGCTTCTAGAGAAGATGATTTTGTGTTTCAAGTGTTTGAGTCCCTGCCACTGGGTTCACGAGCGTCCAAAGTTCCTGCATGAAATTTTTCAGAGCGATGATCACAGCATCAGAATACAGCAAGCCTAGAAAACTGATGAAATGTCAGTGTATGTCCCCAGCCTACTACTCTGAATGCCTCTAATTCCTAGGGCTGTTAGTTTCAGGAAATCACTCATTCAGAGGTTGTTACAGCTATCTAAAATATATTTGCCATTATGGTAATATTTAGTATCCTGCACTAAATGCTCGGGATAAGCTGCTAATTAATTGTGAACACATCATTCATAGCTGTGAATCAACTCCTTGGTTCCTGTAACAACTTACATCTCAGAGAAATTAAGTTCAATTACCGATAAAAGAAAACAAAGTGCTTAACTGAAGCTGAAGTGAAGGAAAAAAGACAGCACTGAGCCCTGCATTTCTCATTTCAGTCTTGAGGCAAATTAAGCTGCAAATGAGCTTTCTCTTACTGGGTGCAGTGAGAGCCAAGGCTCTATTTAACCCTATCCGTTTTTGCTGATTTCATATTTATCAGAAAGGGAAGAACGGTCGAAAGTATTTAACCCACCATGTATTTATATGCAGAGAATGAAACCACAGCTCTTGCAACGAGCAAGAAAGACTCTAATGCCAACTTTACGCACCTTTTCTACCTCTGGCTGGTATTTTATATCTCATAAACTACTTCTGCTGCAAAGCTCCTGGGAGAAAATAGAAATAAACGAAGAGAGGCCAGTGCTGCTACTTAGGCATGTAAAATAGCTACAATTAAGCTAGTACACATTCCCAGCTGCGGGGAGGGATCATTGCATGCTAACCCTGGGCACCTGCCCTGTCCCAGGAACACACACGGACTTCAACAGGTGTTTATCTCGTGGAGCTATTGCAGGATCAGGACCCATCTCTAACAGCAAATTGTATGAGTTTTAAAAGCTCACAGAAACGCCCTGGCACATCTATACAATTCTATAGGATCTAAAGGACGTGTGTAAACATGTCTGTAGTACGGATATCTTAAAAAACCCACACAGGCCTCCACTGGCTTAGCCATCACCACATACTCTTCCTTCCTACACCTGTTGTCTGTAGGATGGCTCAGCCATCCAACAGCCCTTATGCTCTCCATCTTCCAACCAGGATGTTAGCAATCAAATCCCCTCGGCTGCCGGAGGCTGCGCTCCAGCAGGGTCGGATCCGACCGGGCATTCATTTTCACACACAATGAAACAAATAGAAAATCCAGCACAGATGCAGGGAATAAGTGGGTGAACTTAGAAAATTCACAAACCTCAGTGCTCACAGAATTGTGAGCTAATTATTTGGACTCCAATGTCACATCAAGCATCCCCAAAGGACCTTATATTTGTATTAGTTACATGACAGCCCACCACTGCTCTCAAGGCATTGTTATGAACCATCAAGCCCCAGCTGTATTTAAGGCCACCTCTTCAAAACTGTTGATCTGAAGAGGCACTAACATTTCATCACCACACGGATTTCAGTGATCCCATGATTTGATCTTCAGTTTGCTACACTGAAATCCTATGTATGCAAATAGTACCCCAGAGGATGCATTTCTTTATGACTGTCCTAACTTGCAAACCAGTTGCAAATTAAGCTAATGAAATGTAAAAGTGTTTAGCTTTGGAGACACTGCAGATTTTATTGCTACGCTGACCTTCTTCCTTGCCTGCACACTCACTGCGTCACCGGCTGAAAACCAGCCTTATTTTCTAAAGACAAGCAAGCCAACAACCCTGAAGGAAGCAGGATACTGTTCTGATGACTTTCTGTAGGACAGCTCTAGCAGCATCACAAGGGTCTTAGCCCAAAATGGTCCCTTCCAATTTTGCCATCTTTTGCTCAATATACGTTTACTGTAGTAAAGGTGCGCCTGCAATAGACCAACTGAGGTTTCTTTACAGTCTCAGACCCAAAAGTTTTATTTGTCTGAATCTACAGTTCCTTTTGTAATAAGGGTTTCACTCATACAAAATCCTGAGAACTGTAAACTGCAAACTGCAACAAAAATAAATGAAACCGTTTCCTACAGTTCTCTGGATATTCTTATACAAGAACTTGTTTTAGTTCTTTTTTCTTTCCATCCTTTTAAAGATCCTTACTCTACTGCAGGTAAATAACAGATTGCAGGGCAAGGAAAAGTATCACAAATGCCCCTCCCTAAGAATTTTAGAATTAATTAATTAGCAGATAAATAAATCATAAAATCGTTCTTTTCTCTGAGTCAGACTTAGAAGATAAACTTCTTAATTCAAGGCAATTTTGACCAAATTGCAGACCTCTAAAAAGTCCCTACAGATTTTACTAAGTTATTAAAAGCCCCTCAGGAATGAAGACCTGATCCAGTAACAGGACTCATGTTTAGATCCCTGTTCTGCTGCTGCTGAAGGCAGAGGGAGCTGCCAGGGATCAGGCCCTGCAGCGCAAACATTGCCCACAAGAACTCCACAGCTTGCAGGAAAGAAAACATTTTTTATTGGTTTGGTTTTTTTTTTTTTTTGGTCCTGCTCCATTTATTTAATTTGTGAAATCTTATAAAAGACAAAATTACATAGGGCAAATACTCAGGTTCAACTATATAAAGGACCAGTGGTACTTCTTTTGCATCTCCATATCATATTAAACTTAGGATTGAAAAGAATCATTGGATCATCTTAACTGCTCAGCAGGTAAAATTCTTTATAAACACAAATTCTTTATAAACACAAATTTACAACAGTAAAATCTTCTTTTTTTACTTATTAGAATAAAAAGAAATCATTCTTTTGCTTGAGTACAAAAAGTACATCAGGAAAGTAAGGGGTGGGAAGTGAATAGCAAGTTTCCTGCTTACTGTGTTGAATAAGCAAAGCAAACAATTTTCAGAAGCAAAATCAACCATTCATTCGGATTAAACAAACCAGGACCACACGCCCAGCATCATCCATATGTCTTGAAATGTCTCAGCTCCAATCCCCACTAGCGTTCAAGTATTTATTATCAATATTAGTAATTTCATTAATTGAACCAGGATGTGAAAGCCATTAATTCTCTTCAATCAGTGCTTAATGTGCTAGATCCTGTTGAAATGGGAAGCTTGCAGCAAAGGTCGCCCACCACTGCCGCAACACCTGTCTATGTTGATAAGAAGATAGACTGAAATCTGGCCAGTGCCACAAAGTTTTCAACCCAGGCAGTGGAAGCAGCTTTTCGTGGTTCAAACAAACTGCTTTAAGGGCTTAATCCCAACGTCCTTGACAGCACTGAAAGGCTTTCTGCTCATTTTAATGGGCTTTGGATCAGCTCCTAAGTCTCAGCTTCACGTCCCAAGGATCCCATCCATCTAGCGCCTGAAAACCAGTGGAGGTCTTGCCTGGCTCCAACACCGCAATAACGAGGGATATTTATTGAGTCATGCAGAAAAGTTGCGCTCCAAGAACGCGCCTCCGTTTCCTCCGGCCCCTGCTCCCCGGGCGGCGCGGCGGGCGCTTTCCCGGGGGTGCCGCGGGGAAGGGAGGCTGGCAGCCCTCCGGGAAGTCCGCCCCGCGTCCCCGGCCGGGCGGCACCCCCGAAAGGCCGGCGGGGCGTCCCGCGGGGGAGAGCTCCTTCGGGGCGGCGCGGGAGGGGCGGGCAGCGCCCCGCACTCGCCGTGCCCGTGTCACTAGAGGGGGCTGCGGCCGTGGGATCCCGCTAG
Organism: Climacteris rufus; assembly: GCA_013398175.1. NCBI lineage: Eukaryota > Metazoa > Chordata > Aves > Passeriformes > Climacteridae > Climacteris > Climacteris rufus. Next base: position 169,938 of record VZRZ01004219.1, read on the forward strand.
GAACGCTCGG
>VZRZ01004219.1:174931-199281 GCA_013398175.1 Climacteris rufus
GGCAATGCCGACGGAGACCTTCCACATCTCCTCTCCCTCCGCCACCCGTGTGCCGCCGGGCTGGCCCTGCTCCAGGAGGCACCGCACCGGGGCCCCGACGGGGCGGGCGCGGCCGGCTCTGTGCCGCCGCCTCCCCTCGGCGGCGGGGCTGCGGCTCCTGCTGTCTTCTCCGGCAGGTCCCACCGCCCCCGCCCCGGCCTCCTTGGGGTGCCCCGGCCGCCTGCTGCCATCCCCCGCGGAGCCCTGACCCGGCCGCCTCGCCCGCACCAGCGGTGCGGGAGCAGCGTCCCGCTCCCACAGCGAGGGCTCACACTCAGCCCCGCCGCTAAACGCCCCTGCGGGCCGCGCGGTGTGGTTGAGGGTATTTTTGATTGTCATCACAAAACGGGGACACTTCCTCACCTTTTAATGTTTTTTTTTCCCCATTCTTTTCCCCAAAGGCTTTAACGTGGGTGATGCGAGCCAGAGGGAGGTCCGTGGGTGAGGGTCTGGGGGGTGAGCGGCTCTTTTCGGGAGTGCCCCGGGCCCTGTGGGGGAACAGAAGCCCCACAAAAACGTGAGGGACACTTTTGTGCTTGAGCAGGGCTCGTGTCCAAAGGGCTTTGAAAGCGGAGTTACCTTCAAAAACCAGGAGATGCTGCCGGCACCGTCTGTACGTGGGGAGTTACCCGGTACCCACACGGCCTCCAGCGAGCGGTCACAGCCCCGGCAGCGCCCACCGGGCCGGCCGGAGCCCGCGGGCACTCGGCAGCATCCATCACTCGCTCCCTGGCGCGGGCGGGTGCCGGAGGGTGCCTGGATTCGGCAAGCGGGGAACTCCTGCTGCGGCAGCCGCACCGCCTTCAGCGGTGAAAGGGGTCAGAGAGACGCTCCCTTGGTGCTGATGTTCCAGAGATGGGCAAAAAGAAAAGGCAGATTTGTGAACACAGGGATATGTTCTTTCTGGGGGCGATGAGAATCTGGGGATTTAGCACCGATGGGATGTGCAGAGGCTTGGGCTGTTGACATGGTGCAAAGGCGTACGTTCTCTATAGGGGATGATGTATAGGCAGGATCTGCAGCAGCACCTCTGTTAGACCAGAAGTACTTGCTGCAATGTGTTTATTCCATGCCTTTCCAGGTGAGTTCCTGTCCTCACATTCTTGTGGAATATGTCAATGCTGTTGCCTTTCTGCTTACCTAATTCCCCCTCAAGTAACTCAAATTGTCCTGGTGTACTCCCACAGCTTCAATATTGTTTCTTGTTTGGATTTTGTTTACCTGTTTAGAAAGAATCTCATGCTTCTGGATATCCCATACAATGCTTATTAAAGTACCTTATTCTTCTGAAAGCAGAGAGCATCTCCTGTGCTGCAAGACAGCAGTTTTCAGATAGAAGCACTACAAGTCACTAACACAAATCAGTTTTTGATTTGATACAATGGGCAGGTCTCAGCAAGGATGCAAAAAGTATACAACTGGGAATTTTCCCTCCAAGTTCTTGCCTGTGCAGATCATCTACAAGCCATAAAATACGAGATTAACCCTACACTGCATCAGATGATGCATTTTTTATGAAGAGGGATCGACTCTACTGCTATTGTGAAAAGAACACCTTTATTCAAGAAATACAAACTTGTGTTCCTACATGGAGGGAAGAGCAGAGTCATCAAGGGAAAGGAAGACACATTCCAGGCTGCTGAACACCCGGATGAGAAGTTGGGATACCCTTTTATGTAACTGACTGATAATGAGTTTGATGGTTTAGCAAAGCAGAGGCAGAGTGGAAGTATGACAGTTCATATCAACCTATCAACCAGATAATTTGAAGTCTTTCAGAAAAACACATTTCTAGGACTGTCTTCTACTCTGCAGCTGACAGTGCCATTAGGCTGTGACCACATAAACTTTCTTTTTTTTCCATAAAAAGTGCCTTATGCTGGTCCTAAACTCTGAGCATCTCTACTAAACCCTAACAAATATTTTGCAAGAAAACCCCATTTTCAACAAAAGGCATATTGGCACAGGAACAAAAAAGTATGAACTGTTATCCATTAATTTAGGTCATTATAGTTCAAGGCAGTTTTAGGCTGAAGTTCTGCAGTTTTCCTACAGACTATCAGGGACACAAGCCGGCATTAGTTTTAGGAATGCATGGGAATTGCTTGTGAAAGGAGTTACCTAAAATGGTTCTTTGCAATACCAGGGATCTGAGTTCAGTGACTCAGGGGATCCTTCTGGATCCGATGTATCCCTGTGCAGACTCCAAGATTGCTGGCAACAGTCAAACACACAGTGTCACTTCATTATTTTAGCAGTGGCTACAGTCTGTGAGTGGTTCCATATTTCCCTGTCTGAGCCAGCAGCCTCCTCCTCTCAGTATGAACCCATGCTTCTGTCAACCCTCCTTCCCAGCTCTATTCCCGCTTCTGCTATCTTCATCTACCGGGCAAATCCCATGGAAGAAACAGCGAAGGATCTTGTTTCTGTATTGGCTTCTCTTTCCCACTTACTCATCTTTATTACCAGAACAGGAAATGTTAACTTTATTTTACATATATTAACACCCCTGAGGAAGCTATATGTATAGGTGAAGGACAGGATATGGAGTAAGCTGACAGATGACTTCTGGAATCGACTCTGTGTATGTGCTTGGGGAACATGATGCTGACAGATGCAGGAACTGGAAGAGGAACATCAAAAGGCTGCCTAGGTAAACACGTGCACCAATTCCTTCAAAAGGCTTTAATTGACACAAGCACCATGAGAAAGTGGCTAGGGCAGGCACATATGCAGGTATCTGGGGGAAAACGAGCAGAGGCATGCACATGATGGATAGCACATGCACGGGGCAGGGGGCACCTTCCTTCTAGTTTGAAAGAAAGTAACATGACTTGCAGCTGGCTTGCTCTAACTGCAGACATGTCTGAAGCCAAGTTTTGTTGAAGATGAGCACAGGTCAGCTCTAAATGATCTTCTCTTATTAATGCTTGTGAAAGAAATTTTGCTCAGCCTGACTTCTCAGGCTTCTGAAGCAGTGCAGTGACAGTGTTGCCCAAAGTGATCAGTGGAAATACCTTGTTCACAGTGGTCACTGGACAGTCTGCATGGAGGAAGGGAATTCACTCTTCTGTATCAGTGTATCAGTATCAGTGTCCAGAGGAGCCAAGAAGAACCACTGCCCCCAGGGCTGCTGCCCAGAACGCTCAGCCTGGGAGACACTTGCTGACTTGAGTTTGAGAAAAGGGCAAGCAGTCATCGATTTCCGAGCTTACACCAGATTTAGCTGGCTTTTGTTGTGTGTGGCTGGTACTAGTTACCAGAGGATTTGTACTGTGTGTTGGAAGAAGAGCCAGACCTAAAAGCTGTTATAGACAACAGACACAGAAAAGATCCATTCCAGACTGCATCTCAGCTGCTGAACAACTGGATGTGAAACTGTCATATCCTTTTAGATGATCGACTGATAATGAGCTTCTTTTGATCTGCCTGGAGCACGGAGAATTACCTTCAGTGCCTGCCTCTGACTGGCAGGGGGAGGCCTGAATGAAGAGTTTAAGTTTCTGATTCACTAGGAGTTCAAGGGAAAACTGCTTCCATTATTAGAAAGTAATTTCAGCAAGAAATTAGAACTTTACTATTTAGCACAGCAATTTCTTTCTTAGTTCTTGAGCTCTTTTCTCTTTATAATGTTTTATTGTCAAGTAGACAATAACTACCACGCACTGTCTGGAATGGTAAAGCATATGCATAGGTCAAGTAGCTCCCCAAAACTCATGCTAATGAAAGACAAAGGCTCTGCTGCAGTTAGCAGCAGGGAATTGCTTTTGATTTGCAACTAACATGCTGTTTATATACTGACTGGGAGGAGGGGACAAGGAGGGCACAATGAAGTTATTGCAAAAAGGACGTAGTCACTGGAACTACCTCAGAGTTACCTGCCTCAGGAAATACACAAATAAAGGGGAAACTGCAGTTAGGAAGAAACAAATAGTTGTTTGTTTGTTTTTTTTCCCCAGCAGCAAGATGCAAAGAGCAATGGGCAGCTCAGGAGCTTGGAAGAATTTTTCAGAAGACAGAGTAAAAGCCTAAGTCCATTTGCTGGGTAGACAACAAAAATCTTTGCTGGTGATTTAGAGACAGGAATATAATAAAGCCATATAAACTACTCTTTTAAAAAAATCAAATTTCAAAAATTCTCTGTATTGGCTCCAACCTGGGTTTGGAGAGTTTGGTGTTTTGGGATGGGCATTCATATATATGGAAGACAGAGAGGGTGCATTTGCCTCCCAAGTTCATACAGTGACTTCTTAAATGATTGCTGAGAAGCAAAACTGATTCACAGTCTTTGCTACCTGAAAGCACAGAGTCTGACTGAGGCCACATATCCAGGGCAGAGTAAGACTGACAAAGTAGCTGTCCTTACTCCTGCACCTCTCTACCCCTTATCAAAGAAAGAACTCCCCCACTGAATCTGGTGAGCTCATGCCGAGATGGAAATATTTCATGAGAAGGATGAAGTCAGAACTTGTGTTCAAACACATTCAACGTTCTAGAAGCATTTAGGTCTGAAACACTGTCCTGGTTTGACAAACATGGATCCATTTTCTGGGCTTCTGAGCCTTAGACACAGAAACTGGAATCCGGATCCTCACCGTGCCTTGCACACGTTAAGCCTCCCAGCACTGGCCCAGATAATAGCAAAGAGTCACCATCTGGCTGGATTTTACGGTTTGATGAAGTGCTCAGTTTTAAGGCAAGCACGTGTCTGGCACCTGGGGACCGTGGAGCCCTGATCCCAGTTCTGGCACAGTCTTTCTGTGGCCCTGGGCAAGTCACGTCCTCTTCGGAGGAGGGAATTCATCAAGTGCCCCGTGGCCCTGCTGAAATGGCAACGGGCTGTAAAACAATCCTCAGCTCCAAGGGGAGGAGAGGCCGGCCGGAGGGGCCTCTCACAGCGCTCAGCCAGCTCCCTGCCACAGCTCCTGGGCTGCTGGTGCTGAGACACGGCTGAGGAGGGCTCCTCCGGGTCACTGGGGGAGGGCTGCAAGCCAGGTACGTCGTTTCAAGGCTCGTGCTCCCTCACACCAAGGCCATCCTCATCCTCAAGAACCCTGAGGTAAAGCACACACACATTTTCTCTAGTTTGGCTTTAGAGCTGTGTGACACAAGTTATTCTCACCGTCAAGTTTTACAGGTGTGCTCTGAGCAGGGCTTGCAAATCCATTTTCAGGTGCACAGCACTACTCATTAGTCTGCCATTTGTTACCACTAACTAATGAAACAGTCTTCAGTCTTTACAGGCCTTTAATTATTACATACTGCCATTTTGCCATAAACCACAGATATCTTTCTATTTACCATGAGAAAACATGAGAAGAGACATACAGTAATTTTTCATCATCATGGGTGTCTATGTTCTTCATTTGTTTTCCTCCCTGTTTAAGCATCAAGTAAGGAATCCAATTAATTAAAAGCTCTCTTTGCTGCACATTAAAGCTTCTTTGTTAGGAAACTCTTAACAAGATATGAGCAGTACAAACAAAACCAATTGTGCTTAGTGGGAGCCCTTTCCTTTACTTTCATCTTAAAATTATTACATCTCAGTATGCTTATATCTCATAATATATCCTCTTTGAATGCCAAAATTGGCCAGTCTGGATTAATTTTTCTTGAAAGTTTTTCTCATTTTCTATGTTTGGATACATTACCTTAAAGAAAAAAAAAAGTAAAATATTTGTAAGGGTTATATAAATTATATGAAGCTGTTTTTCTGAACGCTTAACTGGTAACCTACATTGCTCCCAGCTCCAGCACTGGTCAAAAGCTCTGTGCTTTGTTCTGCCCCATAGCATTCTGCAGCCCAGCCCCAGCTTCATTCCGTTTCTCACCACCAGACAGTAGGGCTGGACACATACAGTATTCAACAGGGTACACAGCATTTAATCCTTCATCTTCAAAGCAAGTGGCAACTTAAATGTATTACATGGAGTTGGGAATCTTTTCCAACCTCTAGCTCACATCAGAAAATGGATTGCACTTGGCATTTCAGCTGGGACTAATGCTTATGACCTTCATGCCGAATAGCATTGCTACAAAGCTTCTCCTGGACACTACATACAAGAAATAAAGAAGTTGCAACGGAATGAAAACCTTATGGTAGTTTTCTAGCTACAGCTCCCTGTGCTAAAGCCTTCAGGTTTTGTCAAGTGTTGTTTAGAATTTTCTATCTAATTCAGCAATTAAGACAATGATGGCAGGGTTGATCTGGGCAAGTCCAGGTCCAGCAGTACAGCCATGAGCTGACATAAGACCTCTTTGTGAAGGCATTCATAGTTTAAAAAGGGGGGGAGGGGAGCTTGTCTGGGAAGATAATTCAAAGGGCTGCAAAGATGAGGCTCACCAGAGGAAAGTAGTGTGACAGCTCTGGCGCTCTGAGAATGTATTTTACCTCATCAGTCTATGCATTATGATTCTTTTCCGGACTGCAGTAAGATTCCTTCCTTGAACTGCCACTTTGGCCAACCATATTCTAGGAATCCATAGCCATTTGTTCTGTTTCTGCTGCTGGTTTTGTAATGCTTATTCCATTGCCAAGAGATTACTTGCAGGTGTCTATTATGATGGAACATAGGCAGCCTCTTAAAGAAAGGTAAAAAGTAAATATCAAGAGTTTCAACCCAACTCTGCACTCAAATAAGGCTCCAGCATGTGCACAGGCTTAGGTGAGGCAGCAGTGATGTGTAAATGGAACTGATGTAGGTGTCACCAGAGTAGTGCACAGTGGGTGACCCTCACTGCCAGACATGTCCAGTTTCTATGTACTATATCATTCTTAAGGCTGCCCCTTTCTTCCTAAACTTCAGCTACTACAGGGGATATTTTTCACCCTCACAAAACCATTCATCCCCATGCCTTCATCAGCTGGAGGTGAACGGGCTGCAAGGTTCCTCCTCACAGCTGCACACAGACCTGTTCTCTCAACCAGGTCACTCATGAGCACAGTCCTTTGTTCCTCCTCCACCTCTGCTGTAACTACTTCAATTTCCACGGGTGTAACTCTACACTGCTGAGTCTTTCATTTCCTGCAGCTCCGACCACCCAGCCTAGGAGACCATTTAGGAGAGGACAAGGGAGCAAGGCCCCCTATCCTCAGCATGGTGAGGTTTGCATGGTGCCCCCAGCAGCCGTAGCCTTAGAGGCTCACTCCCTCTGCTGGTGCTCCCGAGCCGCAGCTGGGCCATCCCAGGCACCAAAGCAGGGCTTGTTCACTTGGTTTTTGGTTAACCTCTTCTTCCAGTGTGAAGCAGCACGTCACTTTCTTAAAACCCTTTGCAAATAACCCTGAGCTGTTTGGATCCTGGAAGAGCTGCTTCAAGAGCTTCTCCAATCCAGATGTGCTGTGTTGACATCTGTATCATCAGTCCAATTGCAAACAAAGGAAAAAACAAAAAGAGAAGAAAAGCAGAAGCTGTTTCTTTAGACTTGATTTTTAGCCCAAACACAAAAGTACTAATTTAAGCATTTTGGTGGAAGCTTAAGATCAAGACTGCTCAGGGTGATACTCATCTGTGCTCCTTAAGCAGCTACAAGAACAGCAGCAACATGCCTGCATGAGCAGTGTCAGGATCAGCACACACAGTTCAGCCATATCAGAAGCCAAAGAGCATCTCAGGACTTCCAGATCATAGGCAGTGTTCTGTATCTTCACTGAAGCACATGAACATGCACTTCATCTGGACTTCAGTGAGACTACTCCTTTGCTTGAAAAGTTAACTGCGTGCTTTGCTGAGGGAGCTCGAGTTTAGGGTGCTAAATAACTTTTAGTTCATCCACTGGTTTAGTTCCAGGCCTTAGATCTCATGAACAAATCTTGCTGTTCCCTTTCTAAACCCTTTCAGGTCATTCAAACCCACTTCACTGTCAGTGAAGGATTTGTTTTCTTTGTAGGTTTGGTTTCATTTTGTTCTTAAAAAAAAGTTTTGGCTATGCCCATATTTTAAAAAAGTTCTGAAGTCCTATGACAGCACACACCATTGCCTAGTTTTTGCAGCCTGTCCTTTCAGGGCTTTCAGCCAGTGTATTATCAAGTCTACTACCCTCAGTAGGAACTGAATGGATATTTGTGTGCTGTATCATGCACTTGCTATATATGCAGTCACCTCCTACCTTGAACTTCATGGAAACTGCATTTAGTTGAGAGCAGATTACCTGTATAATCACACCACTGCTTGCACACAAATGCACCTGCATGTTGAAAGTTCACTCCAAACATCTGATCTCAAGTTCTCGAGAAAGTACTTTCATTTCTGTAAGCCTGACAGTACTTAGGAAAATTTTAACACTTTAACAAACTGCTTTGGGAACAGAAAGTGGTTTAGACATTGTAAGGCCTTACCATCCTTACACAACTATTAACATATTCAGCCAGTATTATTTAAAACGTTTATTACACTGGTTTGAAAAACATTTTTAACCTCTAGGAATAAGGTATGTATTTAGCTCAGCTTAAGCCTTAGTCTAGCAAAGAACTTTTCAAAAGCAAGCATGGGAATTTTTGAAGTCATCCAAGTGCTTTGCTGGACCATGGCCTTATTCCATCATTTCCATGTCCTGCTCGTGACTAGTCAAGGAACTGCTCCTACTGTATTTTACTGACAGACTCTTCCATGTCAACTGAAAAACAGGGAGTACATGTAAGAAAGATTTCTTACTGTCTTGCACCTCCCTTCACTCAGGTTTTAGAGTTTATGCCTGTTCACCAAAAAAACCTCCCAGTTACATATACTGGATTTCCATTTCTTAAGGTACTTTTTTTGGTCTTTGTCATCTTGTTCATTCATTGTACTTAGCTAGTTTTAGCCTAGGTATGATGTTCATGGACTGCAGCTCTTGGAATAAGAGTTTACAGGCATAAGGTATGCGCAGAGAAGACACATGACATGACGATTTGCAGTAGTGGCACCTAGGGAAACAAACAAAAAGAAAGTTAGAGCTGCTCCATAAATTAATTTCTGCAGAAAAAAGCCAACTGCCAGTAGCCACTGTTTTTTTAATCCACCTGCATTTAAACAATGGCCTCAGTCCTAGAAAGAGTCAAATGCTTGAGACACATTTTAGCACTTAAGTAAGTAATAATTTTAAGCCCTTAGATAATCTGACTGATAGGAGCTTAGTGTTAAACCTGCACTTTTCTTGGAGGGCAATCACAATTCTCAGGAGCTAACAGGACTGACTTGTACTTCTTCAGCATTCACATACATGTCAACACAAATTCAGCACTGTGTAGTTGCAGATAGGAGGTGAACAAAGCCAAGTATTTCTGAAGAAAATGGTTAATTGTCCAATTTCTGTCTTACATATATGTCACAATAAGAACAGACAGGAAGAAAGAAGTTTCTTTATATGCAATTCCACCTATAATGTCTCAAATAATTTTATTTTTCAGTAAAGAGGCACTTCTCATCTTACATCTGTGTGAACAGCCAAAACTTTAGTCAAATAGAAAGACAGTAAAATTGCTTTAACACATATTCTTTGTGCTCTTTGCTCAATAATGATCTTAAAATTCAGGGGAAAGGGATTTTTGGTCACATAGGAATATACATGCTAGTCAACTATCTTTACAGTACTGGAACCCTAATTCAGTGCTGATAGAAAAAATTTATCATAAATATCAGGTTTCCAACCTTCCTATTTCTTCTGTGTATTTCATCTTCTGGTTTTGGAGAGTTGAGAAAGCCAGTCCTTTGGGAACACAGAGTGACTCAGCACTTCCTAATGGTCTAACAAAGTCCTATTTTTTGTTCCTGTGTTTCAAATTTATATTTCTGGCATAAATTCATGACAGTCTGAAGATCAAATTAAGAAAGAATTAGCAAAAGTCCTACAGGCTTCTGTGGTACAGAATGAGGCTGACAGGCAACATCTACACTAAAACCAATGCTTAGTCACTTCTTTCTGTTACCAGTGAACAATTTGACCTAGAGCATGTGGAAGTCAGTGAGGACAGCATCAATAAAGTTGGTAAAGTTCCTGGTTGTGAGGGCTGGCATTAGTTTTCCAGATACTTTTTCAGAGTCTGCTACTCCTCTTTTATAAACAGACTTAACATGTTGAAGACCTGGTTATTTTCTAAGAAAACTGTGGTTGCCTTGACCTTTACATGGGGTATTTTTTCTTTAAAGCAAGGAAGCTTTTAACCAATGGTACATTTCTGCCATTTGTGAAGAGGAATTAAGTTTTATTTATTCCCAGTAATTGCTCTTGCCTTGTCTAAAGCTGACTATAGGCAATAAGAGAGTAACAGACTGGGCAGGATGTTTTCCTGGAACAGGCTTCTCTCCTGTACATGCTGCTACATAAGGGACATGTTAGCATAGCTTTAAAACAGAACAGACCTCAATGCAGGTTTGTAACTAGTCCCCATGTCCATATTTATAGAGATAGGTACATTTTTATGGTGGGAGGAAGTGACTTAAACAGGAGCTGTTCCATGATGACAAGCAAGCAATTGCTCTCAATAGGAGCAGCCTTGCAAGCCTGGGAAGCCTGATGAGACACAACCTTTCTGCTATGAGACATGTCTGGCATCTGATTACAGCTCCTAGGGACTGAGGAGCAGAGACTACTCACTACACACAGGCTCAAAGCTACACCATTCTGGGCCTGCTTTGTGCTTGCATGGAGACCACCCAGAAAGGTTAAGGTGCAGTAAGCACAAAACTCTATCACACAGAGACCACAGAAACAAATACTTGAAAGACCATTTGGTATTAAAATTGACAGCAAAGTGGTCAGGAAAAGGCAACTGTGCCGAGGCTAAATCTGAACCTGACACAAAATTCTTCAGGTATATTTTAAAATGCATGTACTACAGGGATCAGAATAACTCCTCAACTTATCGTCAAAAAAGGACCAAATTCTGCTCAGTGCATTCAGTGGAATTCTGCCCCTCAGCACCTGTACAACAGCAAAGTTGGAAAATTTGCACAAACCCAGTAAATCGTAAGAAGTGTCAACTGCATTTTTTACAGGGACAAATTCTGTCACTGCCACAACAGCCCCGTTCTCCTGTGAAAATACTAGTTCAGGCCCCAACACTGATCTGCTGTTACTGGCTGGAGAAAAACATACCCAGTGGCTAGTCCTTGTCTGAGAGGAAGGGCTCATCTTCCATAAGACAAGTACCCTTAATGCTAGGCACAAAAAATGTTCCTAAAAGGTTTCTTACAACAATGTCTTGTTAATGCCAGAGCCACTGAAAAGGCCCATTTGGAAGTTTCTCTTAATGACTTGGTCTCTACTGTGATGCTCATTATAGGGCCACTTGCTTCAGCTACTGGTAGACACAGCATAAAATTTAGCAGAAACTTCCTCTTATTGATTACTCTCACTCATCAGACAGCTTTTCGCAGAACCAGATTGCAAGAATGTCTGGCTCTGCCTGAGACAGTAATTTCTTTCACAATTATTTAAAGAGTTACTAAACTTTGCTACGAACTTCAAAGAATGAAATATGTTAGCAACAACTTCAAAATAAAATGTAGTTGTACTTCTGAAGTCCAAATTCCTTATTTTCTTCAAGGTAACTTCACTTTCTGTGAACTCTGAAAATCTTCAGGGACTGCTCTGAAAGTCAAGATCTTATTGAAAAATAAACTGAGCTACATCTGCATGTGAGGTTTTTCTTAGGCAATGCTTCACACAGTTAGAAGTAGTTGGTAGGTAGGTTGACTTATGTCTTTCACACCACTTCCTACAAATGTAATTTGCACTGAAGTAGTTTTAAGAGACATGGATCAGAAAAAGGCCTCACCTCCTACATACACTGAACACAGAAAAAAGCATCACGTCCTACATACATGAACACACAGTCAAGATAAACAGGACTCTCAAAAGCCAGCAGGACCATGCCCAACTGAAAGTCACCAATCACAACAGGGTGCCCAGAGCAGGCTTCATCTCTCCTCTGGATTACACCTGTTTTGCTACCTCTGTCTGAACTTCTGCTCCACAAGGAGCAGAACTGCTGCTTCTGTGAGCAGACAAACGTGGTGCTTGGTTTGTGGCCAGAAGCCACACGCTTCACAAGAAAGGTCTGACCAAGGGCAGAAATGGTGACTGCCACATTTACACATCTACAAACTGAGAACACACTTTCCTGCTTCACTATATCATGGGAAAATCGCTCTTGAGGCACTGAAGTGAATAAAGTCCAATTTCCTGCCTCTCCCAATACACCGATATCCAAGATGCAGCAAGTTTCCAACAGTATTTTTCTGAGGTGTTTAGAAATTAATCTTTCTCCTCTTCCAACTCTCAGTTTTTCCCTGCCATAAATATGAGAGTGACTTGTAGCTTGAACTTGCACCATTTGCTTTTTCCTCCCTTAGTTATGGGATTCCAGGTCACCTGTTTTTGCAAAGATTGTAAGAACATCGTATCTCAAATTCCTATTGGTCTCAGGTTTTCTGCCTAAAACAAAACCAAGCTAAAGCAAAACATTTCTCTCACCTCTAAGAATACAAACAGAAGTTTATCTATCTTCTAATAAGAGTGGTGTATTTTCAGCATGCTACAGGACAACTTTAGCATCTCAAAAGTGCTAAAGAGAAAAAGACGGTTAAAGCAAAACCCAGTGTGTTACACGTGGTGAGCTCCACGCAGCTTTGACCTCTGGTTTTATGCTTCCCCTACATGAAAAACCAGTTTGTTTCCAGGAGACAAACTTAGTACTGGGTTAGGTCTCAGAGTAAGACAGCAAAACCATTAGTTAGTCTAGAGAGAAGTTTCTGGGGGACAAGGCAGTTGGGCAGAAGCCAGCTGAATTTTCAAACAGCTGCTCGTCTCTCAAGGAGTAACATGCAGTCAGTGCATTTGTCTGATGCTTCCAAGAGGAACTCCTTGTTTTACAAGACTACAAAGCAAAAGGCATTTGGAAGGGGCACAGCCAAAGAAAGCCAAATGCATGGGATTATGAACTCCATAGTTAGAGAACAAGAAAGCAGGGGATGTTGCTTTCTGCTGTTCCCACTTCTGCCCACTCTTCAGCCTTATGAGGTTCAACATGGGATTGTACCAGGAAGATGTGTGACCAGCCCAGCTAGCAATCTCATTTCTGATGGCAGAAGTGTACACTGACACAGCTGTTTTCCCCTTTTCAAAACAGATGGATAGATGATATAGGGGATTGGGTGTTTGATAATCCCTTGCAAAGGTGGGATGGAAGGTCAGCAAACAGACTGAAGGGAACTTTTCCCACAAGTACAGCTGGTTGTGGAAGAGAATACCTGTGCCCCCACAACAGGAGAGATCCCTGGCCCACCGATTACACACTCAATTCAGTTCTAACTTCAATCAGATCACAATGAAGAACCATCCCCTGTCACCAATCTTCCAAGTACCAATTTTGAACAGTGACACTGCTTTTGATTCAAGTGCATGAGGCTGTTAATTGCTACCTGTGAGCACTTGAAAACAGAGAGGTACTGCAACCAAGGGCAAGGTTCTGTTACACAGAGGCACGTTTACCGCGTACCTCTTGACAACTTACCAGCCAGAGTAGCCCAGCAAGCCACACTGTCCACAAACATCCACTTCAAAGGCATCACTTGAAATCATCAGTCTCTCCAATAAAAGCATGCTGGCTCCATAACCTATCAAACAATCCCGTTCCATCTCTCCAAGACGTAAACCACCATCCCGGGATCGACCTTCAGTGGGTTGCCTTTGAAATAAAGATTTGAAAAAATGCAGTAAGTGTTCCAGAACATGCATTCTACAGCTCTAGGAATGCCTGTCTTCAAACAGTAGGAACAGGACACTGGATCAATGGCTATCAGCATTCTACAAACCAGAGCTGCTGATCTCACAAATGTGCTGTTCTGTACCACAAATATAATGTAGATCTATAAGTAGCAACTGTGGCATCAGGCTACAACTCTTCACCTCACAGAACGTAGCTGAGTAAGTGAAAACAAGAAGACAATATGGATACAGATTGGTCACTCTTTCTTGATGAGACATTCATTATCATTTGTAACTAACTAAATGAAATAATATTCAGCAGCTAATATATCAATCATCAACCTAATGTTTCAGCTGAACTACAGCTAAGACTAATTTCTAAAATAAAGATGTTTTTGACCTGTGAGAGAATACCAAAATAAATCAGCAACAAGGAGTACAACACATATTGCTAACCCATTCTTGAAATGCCTTTTAAAGTAACATTTATCTAGTTTATCTTTTTCATGTATGACGGTTAATAGAGTAATTTTCATATTATATAGGTTCCTCAACACAAGTCAAACTCTTCTTTATTGTCTGGGAAGACTCCCTGTCCTTACAGTCCTAGAGGAAAGTTTTAACAAAGCAATGCAAGTATAGGCCAAAGATTTGAGGTAAAAATGTACGGTACAGTGTATTATCTATCACTAAGACTGCTTAAGCCAATTTTTTTGTTGGACAGAGTCAAAACTTTTAACCCCTTGTTTGTCATACTGCAATTTCAGAGTATCAGTTCTACTCTCAGGTACTAGCACAATGCTGTAGTATTTAGGTTGCAAATATGAGTGCCAACTATGAAGCAAAACCAGTCCAGAATTCCTAAGCACTAATATACTGCATGCATTTTATTAAATATTTCCATCTTAATATATTCCCTGAAACATGACAGCAAAGAGAAGGAATTTAAAAAAATGTTACTGAGGCTTCACTGCCCACTGAAACCTCAGGTTTATGTGCTGTTTCTGATGCCTGTAGCAGTGTAATCCCCCTGAAATACTCAATGACAGATGTGGCCCATTACTTTTGGAGCATAATTTGTTTATATTATTTCAAACAACGGAATATGTTAAGCACAATTAAGATATTAAAAATAAGATTTTGCCAACTTACTGCAACTCAAAGACAAGAATTTATAAAAGCCTTCAACATCTAATAATCCTTTGTAACAAGTGTAAAAAACATGCCTAATTCCCAAACCAAAATACCTGCTAAAGATGCAAGTTGTATTTGCTTTTAGGGGGAAGTACTCTTACTCTGACCACACTGGAACCTTAAAACTAATCTGCTTGTAATTCAAATGGTCCTTTTCATTCATATAAACTTCTGTTTTTCCCAGTGTTGGGAGAATGGATAGAAGTTGTTTACATCCTGATTAAACTCTCCAGGGCCCCCTCCCCAGATGATGGCACCATCACTGTTCAGATGCTGTTTTAAAGGACTAACCCTGTGGTGAATGCAGTTTTTCTTCTGAAGTCCCAAGAGGCAGATTTTAAAAGCAGTTTGGACCTCCAATGATACAGGCATTTGCTGCAGTGCTGGAAGTGCCCCAGTCGTTTTTGCAAACTGACTTCTATAATATTATTGAATGCACAAGCCTACTTCCAGAAGTTTCATCAGGTGCTGTTCCAAAGGATAAAGTGACAAAATAGCTTTATAAATGTGAGCCCAAATAATATTTCAACCCAATATGGGAGGATGAAACCACTTGAAAAATTACGGGGTCTCAACTCCATGCATTGATATGCCATGGGCCTTGCAACAGATGCAGCCTGAAGACTTCTAAGGCAGATGAAATCCCATTAAAAAAATACAAAAAAGCCCCCAAATCAAAAAATCTCAACTTGAACCTTTAGCTGTTAAGTTTCATTCCCACTGTCTGGATGATCTCATTAAAAGAAAACAAACCAAAATCCTCCCTCCTACCTGAAATGTAGTTTTCTGAAGTACCAAAAATTTCAATATTGAGATTGAGCCTTTGAAATAGTCTATCTTCTGCGTCCTAAAACTACTGGATTATTTTTCCAGTTCACATGAGTTTTAAAATTCCTCAAACCAAAAGTTGTTTAAAACATTAAAACAGTACTTATAAAGCATCTGTGCTTCCCCTTTCCCACTATACACACATTCACTGCAGCTGTTGCCCATGGCAACTAACTTCTTTCTTTTTTTCTCAATATCAGAAAACAAAGCAGACTCTTGAAAATAAGATTGGGAATATCATTAAAATGAGATACTTTTAATATTAAGGAAAAAAGTAAGTTCTTAAAATCCTTAAATGCTAAATAAAATGCAGTGATTCTTTAAATAAAAAATAAGTGATCTTCATTCTATTTAACTGCTGCCTTTAGAAAATATCACAAAACAATTAAGTTCAGTGTTTTTAAGCACATTAAGAATTTATTTGCACTAATTCTGCTTTTTCTGCAAGACCAGTGGGTTCAGTTTAATGGTCATATTCCTTGTTTCACTGGCCAGAGGGGGAAATAAGTCTACCCCCATGATTAAGAGTAGGCCTGGTAGGTCTCAGCAAATCTCCCTTGTGCCTGTGAGGGAAAACAAGTGGCTAATTTTAAATGGAGGTCAGTGTTTCAGCAAACAACTCCAAGAATTGGAATATTACTGAAAAATCACTGCCTGAAGAAGGACATCCTCTGCTCTCAGAGCCCCAGAGCACGGAGAGGAGCCCTGAGCAGTGCTTGTCACATTGCTCCCCTGCAGCACAACAGGAACTGGCACAGCTGACATGTCCAAAAGACACACAGGTGGCAGCTCTGACATCATCCATGGAACCAACTATGCATGCAGAAAGCTTATATTGCTCTCTTGCAAGAAAAGCTAGAAGCAGCTTATCTATTAAAAAGATGTAGCAGGACTGGGATCTGGGCAACACCATATGTAGAACACCATATATAGATTAATAGTCAACTACTCGTGGCACTGAAATTAAGGATTGCATTTCATTTCAAGTACCAGTCCAGAGGGCAACATCCTGGTAGCTTTGACCATATTGACAAGGACTGTTGCTTTGCAATTCTACAAAGTCTTGTTTTAATCAAAACAATAGCTAGAATCAGTGATGTTCAAGAAGCTCAAGTATTCTGCCTTATTCCAGATGGAAATATAGCTTTGCTCTGTCACTTAAGGTACATTTGATACATAATAAAATGCATTTCAAGACAATGACAGCCAAATTCCACTTTGGAAGCTGTTACAGGATTACTTTTAAAATCAAAAGAGAATGTTAGATGCCATCTACTCTCCAGGAAGTGCAATGGATGATAAAACAACAGTGGATATGAAAGCTGGCAATGCAAACCCTCTCAGCAGAGGCAATGGCAATAACAAATGTTTAATTATTTGAGGAGAAAAAAGAAAATTCCTGAAAGACTAGTCAAGAGGCAGAATAAACTGATCATCCACTAGTTTTCCTGAAAGTGAAGTAAGGAGCCCTAGTTACACAGTATGATGCTACTGACTGGAACAAAGAATCTGCAGAAAGTAAAGAGTGGAGAAATCACACCACCTTCATCTTTGCATATGAACATTATGTTGACTTGGGATTTAGGTTTCATTTAAATTCAGTATCTCTAAACAGCTGCGACGTTGGGAAGGCAAAACAAAAGCAGATCAAGGGATTTGGATAAGCCAGGAGTTGCAGCAAACCCTGTGCACTGTCAACTAAGACAGAGTTTTCATTTTGATGTGAAGCACCAATACAAGGCCTAACACACGAAGAACAGAATATGGGGCAGACAGCCTATTAGTTGGGAATATCACTTATGTTCATATAAGCAGGCAGCTGTGCTACACCTGCTTTTCTCAACATGGTTGATAAAAAGTTCAGACAAGAATTACAAAATCTTTTAATGATTTCTTTCCCAGGTCCAATCACTGGTATTTACTTCCAGGGAAAGTGTGAGACAATTTCAGTTTGCCCTACAGACAGTGTGAGATTGGGAAGCAAAAAGGCATAGGAAATAGGCAATGAAAAGCCAAAGAGGAAGATACCTCTGGATCAAGTATAGCAGAGACCTGCCCCTCCATTCTCTAACAGCACATCAACAGGTAGAAGCTGTACTTACTTAGAGTTGTTACCTTGGTGTGCAGACAATTAACGCTAATTGCAAAAGAAGGCAAAGCAAGAGAAGTGGATCCACACATGACGAGAGACATAAAAATAAATCAAGAATTAAAGAATGTGAATCACACTTTTTACAGGGAAGAGTAAGGGCAGGACAGACATGACTGTGCTTACATCAAAAACAGTACAGAGATCTCTATGGTCAGAATCAGTACAAATTTTGACTGGTCAAAAAGAAGAGCACCACCACGCAGCATGGGAGGTATAAGGGTGTACATAATAGCCCAGAAAGACTGGCAAAGGACATTTGGAACAATCTTTGCTAGAATATTCAAGATTAGCTGGAAATTAATCTTCTTGTAAGATTTACTAAATAATTCTACTGTGATGGAGAGAGGTGAACTAAATGACCCAGGAGAAGCATCCCCAAAGCAAAGCCTGTGCCATTAAACTCTTTTTTGTGAGCAAGGAATACCAGTAACTTAGAATATGGGTGCAAGCAGTCAGAGAGCTGGGCTTTAAGGGAAAAAAGTAAACAGCACCAGTAAAAGCAGGAGACTTCAATTTCCCCAAAGGATTTGCTGTTCGCCAAAGTATGCTGAAATATTAGAAGAAATTTCTTCCTTCTACTCATAACTGATTTTGTAAAAGTACAAATGCTAAAGAAAAAACAAACCTCCTAAAATACCTAAGATACGAGCAATTTGAGAGGAAGGGCCCACAGTGTGTACTGTGAATCAGCACACAGTGTTTTTACAAACTGTTAGCAGAAGTTTGAGAAGCAAACTCAAGTTCTGGACCACATAGAGCACACCTGGACATTCAGAATAGCCTCCTACCACACTTTAATGTGAGAGTTTTTAGTCTGTAACAGTGTAATAACAATTCATAGCATTTTGTGTCACAAGGTATACACACTTTGTTTTATACCCATCAGTCAGCCACACTGTTGGCACACTTCTGAATGTACATGAGAATTCTGTGCTTAGTCTGTAACAATACCTGGTAAGCACTGCTCTGGGTCCTCGAGCTCTTGCATGCATTTTATCCAACACCATGTGTTTCAGTTTCTGGTAATACACAGGGCCAAAATAGATATATGCTTCCAAAGGTTCACTGAAAGAATAAAGAGCAAAACAGAACCAACATTCAGAGTTAGCACGCATCTACCTTAAGAGAGACAAGAATGTTGTGTACAGGAGAAATCTGAAACAATTTGGAAATCCTAGAAAAATGTTTGGGCTTCCTGGGCAATCAGTCTGAAACCCCTCCCAGGGAACCCTTCTGAACACAAGGGCAGTACAATGCCAGCACCACACGCTGTTGTCTCCCCTCCAGCAAGGAACAAGCCCCTGAACTCTGATCCTACGTTGTGCAGACGTGCTGCTATAGCTGCAGGTGCCTGTTTCAGCTGTGCCATGGTAAGTCCCTCCTCTGTCTGTACAGGAGTATTTCAACAGTGTCATCAGTAACCAAGAAGAACTGTGAATGTGTCAGACCCTGAAGAATGACTTGGGGTATTTCCATTCACATTCCTTCACAAAGGTAAGCATGTATGTAAACAAACATATGCA
Organism: Climacteris rufus; assembly: GCA_013398175.1. Lineage (NCBI taxonomy): Eukaryota > Metazoa > Chordata > Aves > Passeriformes > Climacteridae > Climacteris > Climacteris rufus. The sequence goes on from VZRZ01004219.1 coordinate 194,357, forward strand.
GCACAAATGCTGTAAAGGTCCATTTTGTAGGAATGCTTTAAGAAATTTGCATTTGCAAGAATGGCTTAGCACTGGCACGCTATGAGCCTCACAGTGTTCTCATCCACTAATTCTCCCTGCACAGCACTCTGAGGCACAACCCAAGACCCAGATGGGTGAAAGCCCTGCTTGAGTGGCTGTGCACCAGCACAGCTGCCCCGGCAGCACCGCTCCGCAGCTGCAGCCAGGGGACAAAGATCGCTGCCCTGGCTGGCACTGGGGGCTCAGATGGGCTGGGCAAAGGGCTCTTGAGAACTGGATTTAGGCACTTGCATCAGCTTGGGAACATCTGTAAGCAATACAGAGGGTATTACTCCATTCTAGAGCTGGAGTAATGGCTAAAGATTTCTGTGTTTAAAACACCCCCAACTGTAAGAAGAGTGTAAGCGCCTAAAGATCAGAAAGCAACAGTGAAAAGCACTCAGTCGTTTCCCAGCTACCACCTTCAGCCCAGCTACCACCTCCAGCACTAAGAATGACCAGATTTAACACAGACAGACAGACTCAGCATGGTCACCGTTAAAAAAAAAAAAAAAATCTATGTGCAATGTAAAACCAAGCGGGAGACAACAGTACTGCAGCTCCCTTTCAGAGTCATTACTGACATGCAGTGTTATTCCCATAGTTGACTACTGAAGAATATAATAAAACTTCATTAGACGTTTGAAATTTGCAAACTTTCACATTGTTATGCAATCTGCCTTCAAATTTCACAACAAACAGATTAAGCCTGTGTAATTTGCTAGGGAAAGAAGTATCAGTATCCTTAAGCAAAGTCTCTAAATAGGGCACTACAAAGTTGAAATTTGGGGATGGGGAACTTTCAGAACTAGATGATTTTATTCTCCCTAGAAAACATGATTAGTTAGACTTTTAAAAAGCTACCATGATATATCAACAGGAAGTATTTGAAGCACCACGATATTTGATCCACAATTTATGGAATATGGAAAGAATAAGGAAAATAAGATCGTATCTCTTAACCAAAAAGAGAAGCAACATATGGAATAAGTTGGTAGGAAAGGCAATTAAAATAAAAAGTACATAAAAAAAAACTTGCAAAAGAGACCTAAACTCACTCCTTGAGAAGAAGGAGACTGGGAGGATAATAAAAATAGCAGGAAGGTAGGATTAAGATACATTTTGAAAGGGCAGGCATGTGAAGCCATATGGCCTTTTCCTGTTCCTAAACTATCTTATATTCTTTGAACTCTGTGTCTCAGAAGCCAGTCTGATCAACACAGCAGGAAGTTTGCAGATTAGAGTATTATGCCAGACTGAAACATTGTGTAATCGAAAGAAAAAAAAAAGAAGAAAAAAGAAAAAAGAGCACACACAGAATGTTCCCAAGGAACAGACGCTTGCCTCCAAATCCATATTTACAGTACTATTAAAGTCAACATAAAAATGCTTATCTGATTCCAAGCATATATAAGACTTCCTGCCAACAGAAACCTGAAATTTCTTACAATTTCTCAGAAAGAAAACCTTGATTTTAGCTTTTTTGTCATGCAGTAAAACATACACTAGCAATTCTCAAAATGTGGAACCATGAATTGCTTCTAAGAAAAAATGAAAAAGCACACCATTCTTCAGCCCCTTTTCCCAACCTCAGAGAGCAGTTTGCAAATAAGAGAAAGTTCCTGAGCTCTGAGACACAAGAAGATTTTTCTGATGTGTCTCAACAGGATTTCCCCACTCTGCTGAAACCCCTAAATCTATAGAGCAGATTCTCACCCAGTGATCCCAGATGTTACGTAGTCCTTCCCTAGGTAGTTATAACCATGGCGAATGAGATCTTCACACACATCCTTAACTTTACTGCCGCCAAAAGCTGTTCCATAGTGAAATCTGCCATCAAGGACCCCAGCCTTTCCAGCTAGGAGTTCAATTAACTTTCCTACCTGTGCAAAGAAAAGCAGAGTTAACAGCCTGGTCATTAGTACGGACATGTTGTTGGACTGGTCACAGCATAAGTTAGTCAGGCAAAGTGACCCAGATGGCAGCTTGGGCTACTGCATGCAACGGGAGGAGAGGAAGAAGCCCAAGAACAGGGAGCACTCCTGTGTGAAGAGTCTGGGAACACTTTTAAGGTCCTGAGTCAGGCAGCTCCACTTTCTCCAGCTGTCTGGAAAACGGGCAGGATCCAGTGTGGCCTTCTGCTGTAGGAAACAGACTCAGAGATCGACACGCTGCAGTGCAGCAGGGGGAACAGAAGGCAAGATGCTAACAAAAGGAAAAAGATCAGAGGCTGTACGAAGGTCCCACATAAAGGCCAGCAGTGAGGTGTTTAGTGTGACCCTGCAGCACAGGTGCAAGACTCACCTCAGTTCCAGGGAGATATGTGTAAGATAAGCAGTTATACAGGTCTAGAACTATAACTGAAGCTCCTCTCCAACGTTCACTTCACAGTCTGCCCCAGCCAGCTTAGTGGGCATGGGCAATAGGGAAGAGCAAGAAGTTTTCAAGCAGAAAGGGTGCAAGTGAAGAATTCAGTTGCTTTCCTCTTAGCTTGATACAGAACAAAATGAGAATGGTGCACAAACAGGCTGCATCCCTACTCCTTTTACAGTAGGATGTTTCAAAACGTATGAAACAGAGGGCTGACTACTTAGAGCAGAGCAAATGTGTGGCACAGTGACTGGAGAATATCATCAGTGAACTCCTGCTTCAAGCTTTTTTGTCTCTTGTGGCTGATCTCCTTCCCTCTTGGGGGACAGTGTCTCTTCAATGGAACAGCAGCACTCACCGTCATACGCGATGGGAAGCCATGAGGGTTCATTATGATATCTGGGCAGATTCCTGTATCACAAAATGGCATGTCCTCCTGAGGAACAATCAGTCCACACACCCCTGCAGAAGAGAAAACATTTCAATTCACAAAACAGCAAACCACCAGCAGGGCTGACGCTCATCACCAGATTTTCTTTAGTGTTTTCCTCCTCCTCCTCCTCTCTCTCTCATGGATCACTTTTTACCCAGATTTATTACCATGGCCAGTACTCCCAACCTGCAGACTAGAAGAGAGCTCTTGTGACAGGACTGGCAAAATTAGCATACTCTTACATAATGCTCCCAGTGATTTGTGAGTTAGCAAATTAGGGAAGAAAGCTTTAGACTCTGTTTTCAGAAGCAACCAGAAACTTCCTTCCAGTCAGACTGGAACATCTCAAGGCAGACCTGTATTTAAAGACGATATGCTAATTTCCTGAAAGAGAAAAATTAAGAAATTTGGCCTCTTATGTTATGTCTTTGGACATACAAAATTATTGATTTGAAATCTGTTTATCATATGTATCTTTGCTAAATACTGTCAATTAAAACATAACACACGGGACTTTGACAGGGACTGAGAAGCAGTAAGTAGGGGAGATAAATAAAAAAACAACAAAGATTTTTTCAGGTAGCATTCACTTGCTGAGCAAACACTGCTATCAATGAATTACAAAGTATAATCCACTCCACAGTCTGCTTTTATTTTGTCAGTCCATGAAAACAAATGGTCCCTTTAAAAGTTTTGGAAGCTTTTTTCAGTCTCTATCATTATTGGATACAAAACAAAGAAAATCCTCCAAACTCTAAAACTACTGAAGAAATAATAAACAGAAACATGCAAACTCATTTAAAATGGTCTATAATGCATCTCAAAATTTTCCTTCCAACCATTACAACTTTCTATAGTGAATTCTGCAGATCAACATACTGCAGCTATAAATGATCAAGAGATCTAACATTCAAATTCAGGTGCTAAAATGCAGCTGCTTAAGCCCATACTCCTTTGAACCAAAGCTACTGTTTCAGCTGGACAATTTCTTCCAGAAGCCCTTAGAGCTGAAAAAGTCTGCAAGCTATTTGAGATCAGCCTGCTGCAACTGTGCCAGAGCACGCTTTGGGAACAGTCCTGGAGTGGAGGGGGCTCCTGGAAGACTGAGGGCACTGGTTACATCCCTAAAAAGGCATCCCCGAGCAGCCAGTTCACAGGGGGATATTGGCGTCTGCTCAGGAGGGAGCTCCTCTTCCACTGTCCAAGCAAGACAGGGATAGGTGTATGGGACAGTAGTTAATAGAATGAGAATGGTAAGTATGGGGGAAGGGAGCAGAAGAACAAAGTCTGGGGCAAGGGTGTGTGTGCTGTTGTATTTAGTTTTTAAACCTATTGAAACTAATTTTCATTGTTCTACTGTGATAAATCAATAACATCCTTCTAGCCCTCCCTGCCAAGCAGCAATCATGTACTGAAAATTTATAAAAAAACCCATCCAAAACAACCCACTATCTCTGCCATGCACAGCTTTTTTTTTTGTCCTGAAGTTTTATACATAAATACTCTCTTATGTATGTATTATGGTGCATACATTTTGCCTTATTTGCATTTACTTCTCAGAATGCATTAGGTTGCATCTGGACTTCACGGCACCTGTAAGCCAAAAATTAAATCTTAGCTAACTTAAAATTACTTTAGGCTCTGAAAACCTTTTATATGCCAAGCTGGTTCCCATAGCAGACAGCCACTGTGTTGTTTGTTTTGTGTGAAAGTGAATGATAAAAGATCCATGAAATCGACACAGAAAGGCAGAACAGCAGAAAGAACTGAGGGCTCTCCATCATAGCGGCTTCTACCCTCCGCTGACTTGTGTAACAATGGGACCTACACACCCAACTGCAGATCTAACACAGCTGTGCATTTCATTAGATGAAGAGCACTAGTGACACAAGTAAATAATTAACTTATTCTGGTCCGCTGACTGTGGTTATGAGACCAGTCATAGCTGACAGATTTTAATACAAGTTAACACAAAGACAGCATAATGAGCTTAGAAGTTAAAAACAAAATATTTAGACAGAATCCAGCAATGTGAAGCTCACTAGGCCATTTATAAAGTTTC
>VZRZ01004219.1:199361-257604 GCA_013398175.1 Climacteris rufus
GTTCTAAGCTTCTGTATTTTAAGAAGCCCCTGTGCTTGTAACAGATCTGTATCATGTCTGTGTATTTAGAGAGAAGCTTCTTCCTACCCTGTGTTTTAAGAAAGTTCATTCAACTGTTAAAAAAGATGAAAGATAACTTTCCTATATACAACACTACTTCTAAATCAAGTCACTGCAATTCATTTCAAAACGTAAACCTGATTTTATTTTGCAGTCACTAGCCTTCAGAAGTTCTTTAGTTCTTTCTTGCAGGTCTGCGCTTTAAGCTCCTGAATTTGCTATTCTTTTTTTTACAGTGGGGCAGTACCAGGCAAGCCAGCAGCTGCAAAAAAGTGATCAAGTGAATTAATCCATGTAAGTGGAACTATTACTTGCAACTGGCTAATAAAACAGTAAAAGAGGCTGGATTTAGGATTTAACACAGCTTCAAGTTCCAAATGTTTTCCTGTCCAAGTATGAACTGCCATTTCACAACTGAGCTGCTCAACTACTCCTCATACGATATTCATAAATATGGCACACTCAAACTAATAGGCTATTTTGCTCTTATTACAGCTTAGTATTTCTTAATTGTTACTGATTTAGACATCACATGAAAATTGATACCCAGCATTCACAGAGGACATAAAAAATAACTTGGTTTCATTTACTTCCCTTCCTCTTGCGATTTTTATATGCTGCATCTGCAATCCAGCAATACAACTTGAGACTAAATGCTATACTGCAATGTGCCTGAATCAGCTCTCACCTACACATTCTGGTGTCTTATCAGGGACCAGAATGAAATACTAACAACCAGAAAAGGCTGAGGACAAAAAAAATCAAAAAAATGTGGTTTTTTTACGTGGATTAACAAGAGGGTTATGTAAGAAAGCATCTAGCAACTTGTTACATCTCATTTCTTTTCAGTTGAACAACAAATTGAATTCTAGAAAAAAAAACTTTGTGTATCAATTCTATAATGTCACCTCAGAGGGAAACCAGCGAAAATCCTAAGACATCCTTTTACCACATCAAAAAGAAAAAAAAAAGTGGATTAATAAGCATAGCAGCTTAATGCAAGTGTAATAGTTTAAATTAGAATAACCTTAAATCAGACATCTCCAGTGGTTTAACATGCAAGTATAAAACAGCCATAGGCAGTGTTTTCCAAAGCTATTGTATGGCAGCCAATACATGACAGCCCCTGACTATGCACGATGGCCCCCAGCCCCACACACGCCATCAGCATCAATGCTGACAGCATCTCAGACCCGTGTTCCTCCAGCAGGCACTGACAGCACAAAGATCCCCTCGCCCCTGTACTTTTGTCCTTTAAGAGTCTCTTTTCCTAATGAGGAGAAACTCAGGTTTGCAGAAGTGGTACCTTGGCTGTGGTTGCTGTTACAGTTTGCTGACAAACACGAACACAGCCAGACTTGTAAAAGCTCGGCTGGGCAGAGAGGGGGAAGGGGGCGCCCGGGAGGGGAGGGGGCAGGGACACAACACAACGGTATGGGAAAGTTTTTCACCAGGCTACGGTAAGATGCCTTCTATACACACACATGCCAAATGAAAAAAAAAAAAATCGTCAAATAAGTCAAAACAACCTAATATAGAAAACTAATTACTACCAGCAGGAGGGACATTAGAGAGCAAAGGAGACGCAGTGAATAGAAGCAGCGGCAATACCAGTTTCTATCAGCAAGATAAAAAGAAGCACATTACTAAACGTGCTTGTTTACTTATTCTAATGATAGGGTGGTAAAAGAGCTAAAACTAACTTGAAAGGCATCTATTTTAGGTTTATCAGAATTTGGAAATACTCTTGACTACATCACATAATTAAGCGAAGTCGTAGCTATAACACGGTGCTGTGTATTACAGACAAGTGACAAACATTTGCAAAAATTAGTAAGGCTGAACAAAAAATGTACAGCTGCTTCAAAACTCTCTAATTACATACTGTGTTGGCTAACTAAGCATAAAAGAAGTATAGAAGAAAAAAGTGCTGCATCACATAAGCTTTGTTCAATATTGAATCATTCACTGATCTATCATATCACTTGCTACATCCCATTGGACATAAGAGGTAAAGAACAGAATTAAAATTAACAGATAAATAATGCATAAGTAAACTTGATTAGTTTTCTTATTAAAAACATCACTCTAAATGAGAGGAGGTGCTAGAAGACAATACAGTTTGTACACTGCTTTCCCATGAGCTGCTGAATGGTCTGATGTGATAAATTTGCATAGTCTGAAGCACACAAAGAGCTGATTAATTGAAACCCTTACAATGCTTCTGGAAGCAGCTATTGTAAAACAATAACCATAGGAACTTTACAAAATACACATGGCTGAATGAGTCAAGAGCTTAATAAAATGTGTGTTCAGGATACACTATTTGGAAACAGAATTAGAGATTTTTATTCTGTGCCATAAAATGCTAAATCACCCTAATTTCAGAGGTTCAGTTGAGGATTTACTGAAAAGGTCAGAAGGTTACCTGTTTGCTGCTTGAGATAAAAAATGCTGTGCTTTTCTTCTTAAAACAGCGAACTAAGCAGCAATTTTGTTAAAAATAAACAGAAAAAATGCTATGACAAGTTTTAATGGCATTCTGACATTTTCTCAAATTCAACTTCTGAAGATAAAAATATGGTAAGAAATCCATACCTGTCTTGATGCCTAATAATTACTAATCATCCCACATTCCTGCAGGCAATTAACAGCAAATTCTTTTTAATGCCATTTCAACCACTTAATTACTATAAACCCACTGATGTTCTATTAGAGATAAAGCACTAAGTCTGACTTGTAACATGGAGGAAAATGACAAATGTAGCCATTTAAAACTAATATTTTATTTTACATGTTCTGCTTATATGTACTGTACAAGTGCCCTTTAAAAGGAGAAAGATAAGTTGATCTCCACTATGAAGTTAGGCAAGCAGGCGGCAGATGCTCAAACTAGTAAAAATTTTAAAAAGTAAGCAAGGTCAGACTTTGGTAGAGAAGTGGTATTGTCATGAAGTTTATGTAGTTGATAATGCTGTGCATGGATTTTGTTTTGACACTAAAGAACATGGTTCATTTAGGAAAACAAAGACCATCTTTCATGAATTTAAACTCGCTTCCTTGTCTTTAGAGTTGTTTAAGTGCAGATACTTCAGAAAGGTTTAATCCTTTATCTTAGATCTTCAGCTATTAAAAAGCTTCTGTTTGCCAGTTCAAACAATCTCTTGCTTAAATACAGTTTTTCCACTCCTCAGGAATACTGTTCAGTATTGCTGCTTAGTTCTGTGATCTACAGGACCTTTGTTGGAGGTGTTAATCCTTTTTCACATGAGAGACTGAGAAATGCTCTTTCAGAGAAGTGTTATATTGCTTTTTTTCACATCAAAGGAGCCCAACTTTTTCCTCATTGTGACTTGTAGCAAAGCAAGAGGAAATCTGGAAATATAATAATTTAGTTTGTATGGAACTCAGATGAAGCTTCTTTAGCTTAACAATCCTTTAGTCTTCTATGCTTTGAAAAGTAACTTTGCTTGAAGAATACGAGATTGAAACAACAAAATAATTAACCAAAAAAGTTTCTTTATCCTTCTGAAAAATATATGATGCAATATAGTGAAAACGAAGTCGTGCAGCTCAGGATAAACATCTACCTACCAGAGAGGATTTATCTGTGAGACAGTAGAAGTTTAAGGATTTTACAGACTACAGGGACAGTCCCAGTCCCAAAAATCTTGCTGCAACATTCAGTTTCAAGATGAATATTGAAATAAAGCAAAGTACTTGCATTTCAGCACACAACATGGTGGCCTGATTTGTTTGTCTGGTTTTGTTTTTTTTTTCCTTCTCTCCATATACTTCTTTCTTGACAGGCCTTGAAGGAAAGACAACCTTTTACAGGCAGCTTGGAAGGAGTGTACTTAAAACATAGACTTGCGTGAAAAGAGGGTGTGGTGGACAGGCCAGAAGTGGTGACCCTTGCCAATACCATGTTGACATGTGAGAGGACACAAAGAAGGTAGCAAATACAGAGGCAGGGACACAGATCTGTATTATTACAGAGGCCTACAAAATCTACCTACGTATTTAACGAAAGGCTTTTCTGTAACAAAAGGCTAAAGCTGGTTTGTGAGATTTAATCTGTTGTATCCCAGACATTTTCTAATTCCCTTACTCTGCTTCCTTCTGCCCCACTGACAAAGCACAGCTTTGAAATACAAATCAATTTGGAATACAGGAAAATAACCATTGAAAAGTTTGAGATGTGGTTTGTGCAATTTCTTATTTTGCACATATTTAATTATTTAAAAACCACTATTACTACAATTCCAGGAAAGCAAATCTCATCTTCGTGCACTCCTTCCCAAAAATAAAAATAGTTCACAAAAAAGAGTGACAATACAGACAGACATATGCTTTCTCTTCTCTCACTGAACCAAGGTACTTGCCAGTTTAAGCTCATCCTATGTTTAAATGGCCCTATGACAGGCTTAAAGCTAACAGTCACAAATTAAACTTGAAGTGGCAATTGCCTGCATTCAAAGCTGAGAGAGCAAACACAGGGCTAATTAAAAATTCTCTCAATGAAAAAAGCTGAACTGTTAGTATTATGATTTCTGTTTCATGATTGATCCTTCCCAGTTTGATGTCAGAGGATGATACCACAGGTAATTTTAAAAAGCTATCAAAGCAGATTTTCCCCTTCCTTTTCATGCCTTTTCTCAGTTCTGCCATTGTCAGTACTTGGTTCTTCATTGTATACTTAAGCTGCAAAACACTGAACTCCACTGTTCTTGTCAGTATTTTTTTCTCAGTATTTCTCAAATACACCTTCTCCATATTTCTCCTTTCTCCCATTTACTGTAACATCTTTTCCCAAAATGGACTACAAGCCAGAGAACTGAGAGGTTTACTACCAGGAAGGCTATGAGTCCTGCTAAAATGCAGCAATTTATAATATGATCACTTCCCTGGGGATTACTGGTTAGATTAATTACTGGTCAGCTACAAGAATCTACCTCACTGCAAACTCTGCAAACACAACTGTTGCAATATTCTCACTCATATTTCCAAAACCAAGCTGAAAGGCATGTTTGCTATTCTAAATAATTGATGGGTTTGGCTTATTATTATTATAGGTACCAAGCACAGATACAGAGGGATCAGTCATTCTAATCTGATGCAATGCCAGGCATAATTATGGGTGCCCTTGAAGTTCCCTATAGTATTTAGGATATTGCTTTTCATTAGCATGGGATTTCCACAGGTATTTGCTTTCTCTAGACTGTGAGATGCCTCGTGAGCATGTAGTGGTATGGAAGGCTCTCTGAACCTTAAAGCCATATTGCAGCCTGTCTGACACAATTTTGTTTCCTTCTGTCAACCTTCCACTTTCACTGATGCTTCTACATTTGTGGAACACTCTTTTTATTAATTTTTGGAAAGATATGAAAATCAGTTCCATTTAAGTTCTGTGCAACTATTTCAATAGGTGCACATTAACAGACCAAACTAGGAGAAAAACCTAACCTGCTCAAATTTTTCATGCAAAGCCCCATAAATATTTATCATGATTAATCAAGCAGATTCTTTAATATAACTTGTAGGCTTTTTTAAAAATTTTAGTAAGAAAATTTGTCTTGCACAGTACTGATTATATTGTTATATAATAACTTTCTGCTAAAATGCTGCATACCACTTATAAGGAGAAGGGTCTAATCAGACAAAGCTCAAAATGTATCAAGAAAGAGGCTTTGCTCTAACAGTGGTCATAGCCTTTCAAGCACTGCACAACTTGACTGTGTATGACTCTAAAAAGTATTTGAAAGAGACTCTGGATAAAATTTTCCTGAAGGAGGCTATTCCTTGAGAAAAGGAAGGAATGGGGCAGTTGAACTATTCCAATTGCTCAACTCTTTCTGTTTGCCTCAAAAGCTGATGATCTTCCTACCCTCACTTACCAAAACTATCCTATAAGGTGTAGCAAAAGAACTAGACTCGATTTTATAGGGAAAGTCAAGTACTGCTGCTTCTTTACTTTTTTGAAACCTTCAGCAGTACTGGCTCCTAAATCACTTGGGGACTCAGTGGGAAGAGCTTCCTAATTTCAGATCCAAACCCATTGTGAAAATACAACCAGGAAAAATGTTTCAATGCTTATCAGAAGAGTTTCTCTTTCTTAATGACAACAGAAACAACGGAAGTATTTTTTGAATACAGAGTTTCACAAACCAGTTTTGTAGGTCTGTGGAAAGATACTGTGGAAGTACAGGTGGTCTGGGAGAGAGTTGGATGTACTGAGAAAGACTGCATTGACCATTCTTATAGGTAACACACAAACCTGAGGCAACATCTGCTAACAGCTGTCATTGTGATAAAATACTGCTTTTTGTACCCATTTTACCTCTTTTGATTGACAGGTTTGCTCTAGGTAGATAATCACCTAACCTGGGCACTACAGAAATGTGCATTACTGTGATTAGCTCTGCATCTCATGACAGGGATGCAGTCTTTCACTTCAGTTACACCTGCCCATCTCATTGCCAGTCATGCTTCTATACTCTCACAGTCCCAGAAGGTCATAAAGGAGCTCAAGTTTGACTTCAGGCTACACATGTGAGTGAAGTGAACAATGGCATGAAACATCATAAAAATGCCACATTCCATAAGAATCACTTACTTGTGCCTGGGGTCAATCGTAAGCAACCACTCTTCACACCTCTTCCAATCACACAAGCACTGAACATGCTGGAGGTGCTTCTGTTTAAGCATCATTTAGGAGCTCCAGAGCTGGATACTGCCTCTGTACTGGTGACATATCTTGCAGTTTCACCTCTTATCACTGGCTCAGATCTACGTATGGATGTTGTGCAAGCACCAGATCTCTGGTGACTCCAGGGCACATGTGCTCACACAGTTCTTTGGTTCTGGTCCAAGGATACAGGATCAGCACAAGTGAATATGTGAATCAGCAAAAGATCAAACCCAGTGTGATGCTGGGAGTAGAGTGGGACTGTGTCAAAGTGCTGAAAGGGGTGCTTTTTGGGAGCTCCTCCTAGCAAAGAGCACTGTCTTCCATGTGTCCTCTGTCAAAGAGAACACTGCTCACAAAAGGCCAGCTGGTTTGCAAGATGTCCCTTTGGTAGTATCACAATTTGATGTATTACTGCAAAGTTCAATGATTACAACTAGCTTTAAGTATTAGTGTTTCAAATCCAAACAGTGTCCTCCATTATTTCCTCAGTTCCCTCCCTCTGCTCTCCACCAGACCTGGCAGATCCTGGTGTCACCAGATGTCAGAGGCTGGTGTGCTTTACACTCAGTGTTCTGCTCCCAGTTCCTCAGAAGTCAAAACAAGGAAGTAAGAAGGTTTTTGTTCCTGTAGTTATTAAGACAGGATCACAAGGGGACTACGGGCTGCAACAGAAAGGATTTGGTAACACCAACCTCTTTGCCTCCCCATCACATCTGACAAGAGACCAAGCAATGTTCTCAAACCAAAATAAGACCTAAAAATGTAACAAGATTACCAGGTAACAGCACAGCACATACAATAAAGCAGAAGGTCATGCTGCAAATACTAGACATCTCAATTTTCCAAGTGTACAGAATGATGAGAACATGTCAAAACCTGTCCCACACTGAGACCAATGGGATCAAAACATGTTTTTAAGCTGGTTACAGTCAGACTGTTTTCAGTTACTTCTTTAACATCCCTTCCACACCTTCCAACTCTTTGAGATTCAGAGAATGACCTGAGACCCATTTTTTTTTTTACATTAAGGTCACAGGGAGTTCACTGCTTTTTTTCAGCAGGTATGGAAACAGATTCCTGATTTTCATCTTCCTATTAACATAACAGCTTGAGAACTACGTATCACCAAGCAGCTTCCTAGTAGGTATTCATTTTCAGTTTTCAACTTGAACACCCAGAGGTGCTCCAGATCATTTCCCAGGTGTATTTGTAAAAATATTTTCCCTTTCCCTCCTGATCCCTGTTGGAGTACTCCTAATTTGCTTCCCTTTTACACCATGATTCTGAGCTGTCTATCTGCAGTCTCGTCTTTAGAGCAGTTTGCACAGATCTGCAAATGTCCCACTTCATCTCTGGTTTTTATGTCCATTCAGAATCTCTCCAATCTCTCTCTTGATAACACACTGTATTTTTCAGACTCATAGATCAACCAAGAGTTGTTTNACCCAAATTCTCACTTCGAAAAAAACACCAAGTAAACCTCAAAATGCCGTTCTGGTTTAAAATGGGCAACTACTGTATTTTTCAGATTCATAGATCAACCAAGAGTTGTTTTTGCCAATACTTCTCTTCTGTTTCAGAAACACTGCTAAACTAGGTTACCTTAACCAAAAAAGGGATATGATCTCCTATCACTGTAGTCATAAAAGATATGAACCAATCAATGGAAACATACATGATGGTATTATGTACATATAGTGGGCATACACAACATGAATTTATTTTTATTAAATGTGTACCTTACCTTTCTGCCCATGACGACTGCTGAATTTATCTCCAATTTCGGGACGTCTAGTTTGCCTCAGCAACATTTTGATCAGGAAAGCATCCTCTGCATTTGATGAAATCATTACTTTTTCAATATAAGAGTCAGTGGCACCTTTGTAGCTAGTAAAAGAAGCCAAAACATTCGTTTTACTACTATAAGCCAAACACAACTTACAAACACCTATCTGTGTATTGCAAAGCTTCTGATCCAACTGTAATCTTCATGGAACTTATATATGGGGAGAAAAAAAAAATATATATGTAAAGTTTACATATAACTTCCAGAGTACATAATGTTTTGGAAAAGAAAACTTCTAAGAGCTACAATAGAAACTAAGGGATAATGAACTTATAAAGAAAAAGATGTATTTTTCTTGTCACATGGGCTCTTCTTGACAGCAAGAGCTTCCTCATATGTTGCAAATTTCTGGCTCTTCAGTTAAACAAGCAAAAGCCAAATACAGTTATAGTTGAATAAGGGAGTTTTCTAGAATTGAGTATTTTCTCAGATATTTTCGTTCATGTAACTTGCCCAGCTATAAAGTTAAGTTGCAACCTACGTTACTGGCACATCTTTGTACTGTGGCTGCTGAGGCACACTGCTTCCTTCCAGAGGTGTCTGGGTCACAGTTGGCATAGATTTGTTCACAAGGACTTGCTTATTTTCTACTTTTTCACCTACAAAGATCAAGAAAAAAAAGCACCATGGAAATGTATCTGGGTACCTGTGTCAGAAATACATTTTAAGCTTCATAAGAAAAGTAAGATGGAAGACAACTGGGAGGGACATGCCCAAGAAGTATGCCCTGCTATTTTATGAAATACTGCATGGTAAGAGATTCATGAAACTAGCTTTCTGTGGTGAACCAAACCAGAACAGCTTGCATGCTGGGTGAACTATGAGAATAGCTACTCAACATACCCAGACTCAAAAGACTGCACAAAAGCATCTGAAGTCTTCTGCTCTAAGTGTGGATAAAATTAACAGGCAACACTTTAACTGACAAATTTTAGAAATTCACTCCTACATTTGGGACATCACATCATTCCACAAAGAGCTGTGCAAGACTAGTATCAGTCTCTTCTTGCATTTACAGATTTCTATTGATACTGCTGTCATACATAGCTTTTTCCCACCCTGTTTCCTTATCCTGCCCTTTACATTGAAAACCAAATCAATAACATGCCCAAAGATACGAACACACACCAAGTACCTACCTCCCACCTCCTCCACAAAATTACACTGAACTTCAGTCTGTCTCTTCTGTCCACATGAACTATCTCAAATAGGTTTTTACCTACATGCTGAGAACAGCCTCAGTCTGTAGTCCAGCCCAGTTGTATCTATCCTAATACTTCAGAAGATTCTTGCCTTTTTTCTTAATTAACTTTGAAAGCTCCATTGTGATGTGTTAAAGAGCAAAACTGACTCAATTGTGTTACTATAATGGAATTAAGTTTAGTGCCTTTTAGAACACATTTCTTATTAGATCTTAGCAGATCTATTAAGCTATTTTCTAACTGAAGAATGACAGTATGGGAGGATTCTTTCTCAATTTTATTACCACTGGAAAATTATACACCTCTCTTTGTAATTCTATGTATTAATTTTCTTATCTCTCTCCGAACATTTTTCTTAAGTGTTAAAACCACGGGGTTTTAGCACCATTGCATTAAGTGACAGCATGCTAGGAGATCTTGATGCATGAAATCAAAATAATAAGGAATCTATCTCTATCCTTAAAAAAACAACAGTACATGAGAGACAAACAGCAAAAAACTCCAGTATTAAAAGTTTGCCAGTTTGGGAATACAAGAAGAATACAAATTCTAATGCTTCAATAGATTCACATTATTAAAGACTCAATCTTCTACTTACATATAAAGCTCCCTTTTCTCATGGACAAAAAAAACCCCTCAAAGACTGGTACCATGCTGCTTTCAGGAACTACCTTTTTTAAACTTTTCATTACAATACTGTCACTTTCAAGGCCAAAACCACTAAGTATAAACCGAGGTGCACAAGAAATACTGACAGAACATTAATTTCCACTTAGATTATGAACATGCCAGGAGTGAACATGCAGTGTGACCCACCTGGAGAGCAGATACCATCAGCATCTAAGATTTCATGGCGCCAGATTGGTTTTCGGGTAGCTGCATCCAACATGGGACCCATCACTTTATCAAAAGTCTGGTTTGTGTAACGCTTCAGCGTGCACTTGGCATTCTTGTACACAAGACACCTTCCAAAGCCTAAAATGGAACACAAACTCATCTGCCCAGGAGTTCAAAGATCCTTTTAAACACATTAGCAGAATAAAATAAAGGCTGATCCGCCTGCTGAGCTACAGAACATAAAATTTTTATTGGCTTGAATATGCAAAACATTGTACATGGATACTTAACAGTGCACAATTAAACATCAGATCATGCATGTTACATTTTTTAGACACTGGACTACAGTCCAGTTCTGAATTGTGCCAAGCTACTTCTCTATATCTGAACACACACGATTTCTCTTACCTTCAGTGGTCCCCAGGGAATGTAACACAGGAGAAGAGGCTGTAATAGGACAAGAACAGCACCTCTTCCTTTCCTGAGTTCTAAGACATCTGAACTTTTACTCACGTTTGTGGTTGACACAAGCTAAGCTACCATGAAAGTACTAATTGAGTGTTTAGTATAATCAGCACATTACCTTCTTTTCTCCCCAGATGAAAGAATTCTGAATTACATATATTGTTATAAAACAAGGGGGTTTTGGGTTTTAGATGAGACAAGTAGTATCTCTGGAATTCTTCTCCAAGTACAGCAACTAACTACAATACTAAAGACTTTTATCACATTTAGCATGACAGACAGCCAAGAGCAAGGCTTTCTAAAAATTCTGTGTTATTTCAGTTCATTTCAAAGATGACTGTGGCCACATACAGTACATCTATATCATTAGATTATGTCAAGTAACTCCTGACAAGCACCACAGCTCTCCCTGTAAATGTTACCAGTCTACCAGAAAAGAAAACCTTCAGTTTTAAATCATGCCTGTTGTTTTAGAAAAGGAGGCATAAATTAAATGCAGCAGACATTAATGCCAAAGATACATGTCTAGGAATACTATTATTGCTGCCTAGCAACTAGGAGGGAGGGAGTTGGGGAGGGGGGGAATAAAGTGATGGAAGAATCTGATTTTGGCCACCCGAAACTAAAACCAATTTGATCACTGCACTATGCCTGCTCTCAAAAGAATTTATTTAGAAAAGAGAGAGAAGAGAGACTAAGTTTTCAGGCAGCTCTTCTCCAGCCCTCTGTAGCATTAACATAAAGTACTGAAGCAGTGTGGAGAGAGTGAGACAGCCTAGACCTACACAAACATGGATCTCTGTTAGTTAACCTTCCCTTAAAATACACTGCACTGCAGATTTGGTATTTTTTAAAGGAAGCACATAGTCAATTTAGCTCTGAATAAACACCGAATTACTTTGCTTTACACAGCACTATTATTTTCTCTCAGAAAGTAGGCAATACTTGCTATTGCTCCCTCAGAACACCAAGCTCACAATGGTTCTGTTCCTTTCCTAAATACACTCACAAGTCTAATTTCATCTATTGCTTTTGTTACTGGTGAAAATAATGAGACCTCTCTGTTAGTACTGAACAAAGGTTCAGGTAACCATCTAAAAAGCAAGCCCAACAGAGCAGATTAACTCATGCCTTATGTTTTTCACAAACTAAGTATTTACACTTTTTTAGTTGAGATCAGAAGCTAGCCATTTTTTCCTATAATATCCACACTCAGAAGTTTATATGCATGTTGGCAACTTCACCACACTATTGTATGTGTATATTTACAATCACTAATAATACAGAAAACAAACAAAAGCATTCAAAGCAGTTTTGGAATTCAATTTCTTAACTGGAGACCTAATGCTTGTAACTGCAATTAAAGCTATTACAGGATAATACTATGAGACAAGTTTATTAGAATGTGTGTTAGGACACACACTAGGGAAGTGGGAAAGAGTTGATGGATCTTACCTCTGTCCAAAGAGGCCTTATTTAAGACAAGAGCATCTTCAATATCATAGCCACTGTAGCTCATCACAGCAACTGTGGCATTCTGTCCAGCAGGCAGTTTCTCAAAGTCTATCAGTTCTATTGTTTTTGTTTTTACCATTGGCTTTTGTGGATAGGCTAGGAGATACATCAGAGTATCTATCCTGTTTCTCTGATTGTATCCAATAGTACCTGCATGTAAAAGAAAAATAAAAGCAGTGGACATAAGTGAGTTTTCCAGAAATGTTCTGGCAAATTAACTAAAATCACATAGAAATTCTTCAAGACAGGAAAAAATCACGAAGGAGTTCAAATCAAAACTTTACATTATTATATTTAAATGAATATGTAAGTAATTTCTTAATTTAAGCTTCCAGAATTACTTATTTTTTCTTGAACAGGGAAAACCTAAGCATCAAGAAAAAAAGAACAACAAAAGAAATAAAGGCCATTTGACTGAAAGCAAACAAGATTTTATTTTTAATCATGATGCTGAATACCACAAGTATGAACTTTGTTTTTATTGTTCTCATAGCCACAGGGTTTGGTGTTTTTCCCTTGTGGAGTTAAACTTGTGTCTCAGAGACATGATCCAAAATTTCATGAAAACCAATAAAAAGACTACCATTGAGTTAAAGAGAAACTGTGGATCAAGCTATGCATCTTCAACATCGTATTTTCTTCCTTTTTTGGGCAACAATTAGTTCAACAGCAGCCTGTGTTAGAATGTGACAAAGCATGAACAAAGCATACTATTAGCAGTAGCCAAGACTGATTTACTTTCAGAAATTAGAAGCATCATTGCTAGAAAGACTACAGTAGAAGTCCACTCATAATATATTTGTCTTTCTACATGAAATTAATTTTAAATTTACAGTTCAGAATTCAACCCTTTGTATAGACCTCCCAGCTTGAGACTGAAATTTTTGGCCCTGTCCCATCAGAATGCCAAAGTGTCTCCTGAAATCTGGGGAAAAAATAATTAACACCCAGCAGGGAAACATAAACCGTTGTGTAGCAGAACAAAAGTTAAGGCAATCATATGTTATTGGAGTTTGCTGTACCAGGAGTATGCTGTGTCTCTAAGCAATTAAGAAATTATAGTCCGAAAAGTTAACATTTTAAAGTTTCAAGTGCTAAATATGCTGCAGTATTTGTGCTTAGGATGTAAGTCTTTCAAAACCTTTCCATTTTCTCCTGCAATTTCAGAGTCTGGCTGTTTTCTTGGAAAGGTCAAAGCAGTCAGTGTACAACAAAGACTTCACATAGCCAGAAAGTACATCTGAACATGAATCTGCTCACGGGGGAGATCAGCTTCACATTTTATATACATCTACTTGCAATTCTCCATTTACATAAAATGTCCAGAAAATCAAATCTCTAAACCCAAGCATTTCCAAAGACCTATCCTATCCTTGGCAATAAGCTCTCTCCTAAACCACAGCAGGTCTACCCTTCCCAAGGACAAGAATGAGTGACAGCTCAACAGCTGCTGTCTAAAACTGGACTTATAGGTGGCTCTTCCACACCTGGACATTCCCTGGTTCTAGAAAGCAGATTCAAATCCATGGGCACAGCATTTTCAAATGACAAGAAAAATCTGGTAGAGTTGAAAGGCTTTACTTTACTTGTCTCTTGCTTTTCAGTCTTTACCTTGGAGAAGGAGATTATTTGTCCTTGGACGGTATTTTTTGTCTCCAGTAAAACACAAGCTGGCAAGGCCTGGATTCATCAACACTGAAGACCTTTGCAGTCACACCCTGCAAGACCCACCACGTGAAGGCCCTACTATTTCTGATATTCTCTTAGAATTCAATTAGACATTGTGCTCATTGTACTTTGATTAAAACCCCCTGGTTTTCCCAGTATGCAGATAGGAAAATACACTTTCAAATTAAAGACTTAAGAGATCTTTTTCCCTCTCCATCTAGAATGAATAATTTGTGTGTTTCCAGGATAGACTGTCTGTGGTGAAGCTCATCTTAAATGTTTCTCAGATAGGTACATTTTCCTGGCGTTGAGAGAAGCCTTTTCCAGAGAAAGTCATGCCAAACTTAACTTCTGAAATAGTTGCAATTTTTTGCTCCTCTGAGATGCTTATATGCTGTACCTGCTATGGTTCACTGGTTAGGGATGCTAAGACAGGCTGAAGTCTGGAGCACTGGATAGATAAAACTTGTTCTTTATACCCCAGTAACAATCTGTGGAAGTCCCCCATACACCAAGGACTTCAGATGACACTTTACACATTTCAAGTAATGCAAATTATTTCTCTTCAGATGTTTCACATATTTCAAAACTGTCATTTTTATCAGGTTCAGATAAGCCTGAAAGTACTGCTACTGTCGGGGAGCCATGAGCAACTGACATTACTGAGATTTTGAGCCTCAGTAATAAACTGTATCCAGGCTATTCTTCAGGAGTTGAATACCATATCATATGAAATGGAAAACATATACATATATATCAATGACAGATATACTATCAGGAAAGAAACTGGTTGGAGAGTGATTCAACAGCACAAATGAAATAAATTAGCCAAAAAGTATGCCATGTATCAGCAATATTATTCCTAGTTACTAGGATTTAATGGTTATACAAATAATGCTTTCTCTAAACTGGGCTAACAAACCACAGCCTTAAACCACGATCTGCTTATTTAAAATAAAGCAGCAGCTCTCTTCTAAGGACTGGTGTGTTGGGACGAGCCCTCTGTGTGGGCGCTGCAATGAAGGAAGTCACTAGTTGTATTTCTGTTTTCTTTCTGAAAGAACAGAGCCCTTGTTTGCTCCAGCCAAACAACCAAGCAAAAGTAAAGTATAATTAAAGTTCACCATAACAAACCCTGCTCACAATGACTCGCATTTATAATTATCCCAACAGCAAGAACCAATTTTTTTCATTGGTAATTAGCCCTGGTTAAAGCAAAACACACAAGTTTGACCTGGATACAACAAAGATCATTTTCTTGCTTTTCTTAGTACTTGATATATTGTGAATGCATGTGTGCATTCTTTCCTTTCTTCCATTTCCTAACAGTTTTTTTTTTGCTTTTTAAGTATCATTTGATCATTCTTTAGTGTGAAATAATCACTATAAAAATGCTATCTACCGGTATTTAGCACAAATGAGGCATTGTTATTCTGATACAGAAAGTTTTGAGAACTCACCAGAACAAACAGACAGCTAAAATAAGCATTAATCCAATTCTCTGGTGTATTACTTACAGCAACATTAAACTGTACAATTAAAATTAACAAGGATACAGAAATCAATCAACTTGAGCCAAAAGGGCCATTAGCACACATGCCAAGAGAACTGCTGTAATTCTGTGTTTGTCCGGTTTTCACCATGGATTTTCTACAATTCTGTCCTCTTACATGAGCACAAAGCAAGAGAAGAAGTACAGTTTTTAAATGCTGTGATAAACCTTGTGGAGGGGCCTCCAACTCAGCTCAGACAGATTGTCACAGTACATGTATTAAGTGATCTGGATGTTAAGCATTAGCAATACTCCTTTGATAGGAGAAAGATTAAGAAGTCAGATAAAAAGATTATGGGTAAATGGCAGGAAGTAGTTTGGCTCATTTCTGCTTCAGCACTTCTGCATCTGCTACCAGGGAGAAGAGAGGTGTCAAAAAGAGATCGTGTTGCAGAGAACAAAGACTCCTCAAAGAGCAGTGGCAGAAGAGAAATGTGGCCACAACACACTCAGATCCAGCTGTGATGACCAGCAACAGCTGGCTTTGCTTTGAGGTTTGTTTAGATTCTCTGTCTCTAGGCTAGCTGTACAAAATTTGGAAGGAATCTGGCTCTCAGTTCACCAAAAAACTTTCACAACTGTCAAAATCCCCCAGCACTCAGTTCCTTGAAGCACATTTATCTTCTCCACTTAATGTGGCTACAGCAAAAGGCAAAGCAGTATATGAAGGGCTTTGCTACTTCACAGAAGCAAAGCAGAATATACATGGTACAGTAAGAGGGTTATTTTTTGTAGTACCAAAGTTGTTGCCATCATAGGTTTCTACAACAAAGCTCTCACTCATCTACCTCCATCCCCTCAAATACTTCCTTTTCTTTCAGAGTTTGAAGTAGTAATAAACACCCAAACCCTCCTTACCCTAGTCAAGACTTGTGTTATATCATTTGGGTTGAAACTGCAGTGCACGGTTGTGCTGTGAGTGTCCAGCTTGCTTTGTGTACCCACACCACCACTTTCACAGCAGCACATGTGCAGGTGCAACATGGTGCATTACTGGCAGGAAAACATGGATGTTTTCATTCCTCTATTTGGCTTTTACACAACACTTCACAGTCACAGAGGTACAATGTATAAAACTGACTGATTTTCTATGTCTTAATGGAATTAAAAGCTCAATTTAAAACTATTTCTCCAACTGTAGAAGCCTTTGGTCCTCTTAAGCATTATTTTGCTAACACAGGAAATGCCAACGGTACAGAATCTTGTATTTTCATCCTACATACTTCTGAGATTTTAAGCTGTAACTGTTAACCTTGAACTGAAATGTCAATGTTCAATTGAGGTCCTTGCAGCTGCTGTTGTATTTGTTACCTAACTTCCCCTCAGTCTTACAGTTCAACCTGCAACATATGGTAAATCATCTATGCCAAGAGTGAGGGATTTAATTTCAATTTAATTTTACAGAAATCCAGTTTGGTCAATAAGTGCAGCCTTAGTCCTCCAACAAGATGATGCATCTACCCGTGAAAGGGAGGTATTTTTCAGACCATGTAATGCTATGCTGAAGAAACATTAATATTTTAGGACCTAACACTTGTCAGGGATACTGGACTACAAATCTCATTGCAAGCTCTGATGTCCACTCTCCATTTATTTGTGCTTTCACACCTTTCCCTAGCTTGATGTTGCTTAAAAAAGAGACTTAAAAAAAAAAAAGACTGTCCAAAGCTGCTGGCACAGCCCTGTGATGTGGTCAGAGGGGGTGGGTCAGTGTAGAGAAGCACAAGGCTCTCCTTTTCCAGTCTGAACCCTGGGGTTCCCTCCACTGTCTCAGGTTTTGACACACAGGGAGTGACACACAGGACTTGGACGTGAGACTTTCCACACAGCAGTGTTGGACAGGGAGCTGCTCTGCAATTTCAGTAAGGGGAAAGAATCCACAAAAGGTGGATGGCTACTTAAAGATGGGGGTTTGAAGCAGTACATCACATCTCTTCATAAAATTAAACAGAAAAAAAGTACATGCAGTGTTTCAGGAATATCCTCTAGGTCTCATTTGATCAATATGTGTAGAGAAAAATCTTCTTTGCCCCTATATAATTGCCACTTATGGTGGTTTTTGTTTAAGCAGTTATTTCAAAAAGCTTCAGGTGTTTGCAGATACTTCAGACAGAGCAAAATATAGTTCAACTCATGTGCCAACTTTTAAAATTTACTTTTATCTAGCTGCTTATTCTTTGAGTCAGGTGTTTTGTCATAACAAACTGAAACAAAGGCTTTTTTTATTGCTCAAGATATTCAATGGCTTTTGTGTTCCTAGCGTCAGCAGGAACGTCAGAGGATTGTATCCAAGGAGCTAAATGTGCAAGACCTAGGGTCAAAGCAGCTGAATACACCAACCTCAGAAAACACAGACAATGAATTGCAAATGACACTCAAAACAAAACGGGGAAAAAAACCTTCACACAGAAAACTACAAAAGAACTCCACAGATACTGAATTGGCTTTCTGTACACACTGATCCTGCTTAACTGTGTGTGGTAACTAACCAAACCTTCTGAGACTAATAGTCATAAAATAGAGACTCAGGGGTGGGGGAAAGATAATGGGATGGGGGAGAACTGTAAGGAAAAAGATTGCATTGCTCCTCTTCCCACCCCCCCCCTTTTTTTTTTTAATTTAAATGGAGAACATGCATCTTGCTGTTTTCTGCTGTTTTGATGTGCTCAACATGACAGTTCAGCATAAGGCAGTTACTCTGCCATTAATTCTGCTGGAGAAGTCTCACAAAAGGTGCTGTGTTTCAGTTCTGGACACACAGCACAAAATAAATAGTTTAGTAAACCTAAATGAAATGGCAGTTTCTTCATGACACAGAGTTGTGCTACTGTAGCTCCCAACTTGCAAGCGAGCCATCAATACAAGCCATGAAACTGGGCACAAGTCTGAATGCAGCTGTCTGAATTGATGTATGACTGGTCAGGCTCTTCCTGGGACTCACTCTGCCTTGATCACAGGCAGTAGGACTTGGATGCTTTAATGCTGGTTTAGCCAAGTATTAAAGAAAGAAAGAGAACTTTACTGCTGTCAATGACCCGCAAGAGCAAATTTACAAAACGGTTGGGGTTTCATGACCAGATATGACTCTGTCAAATGACATAATAAGTGATCAGAAAATTAATTTTGTTACAGTCACTTTGCTGAGGCATTACTTACCCCCTTCATGCAAAACAGCAAAATCCCAAAATCTAAACTATGGCTGGGGAAAGCGTTCAAATAACTAACCAGGCTCTTTCACACTTTGATTCTTCTTATTCTCTCATGTCAACGTTAACTCTTGATTTATTTACGTTTAGGACATTTAGTCAACTAGTCAAGGAAATGCTCCTCAATATGTGTTCTGTCTCTCTTTGTGACAACACTTTTTAGCTCTTATGTCTGGAAACAGACAGCACATTGCAGCATAAAGAGAACCAAAAACACCACTCTGCCAATCCTGCAGTTATGCTGAAAACTTGGAAGTCATGACGATTACCAATAAAATCCAACAAGAAAAGCAAAAGTGTCTTAGTTTATCCAAATTTTGTTTTAAGACCTGCAGATACAGTCTCCATTAAGTAAACCTGACAGGTACTTTCTTTACATTAATTTTTCCAACTTTCAGAGGTAAATTCTTTTTTGCTCAAAGCTACAAAAGTGGTCTTTTACTTTTCCTAGCAAAGCTTTTATGCGAACCAGGAAAGAAAGAATTTCTCTGTTTGTCACTTTTGCTACACAGCTTCAAAAATTACATAACACTTCAAAGAGGAATAAAAAATAAAGTCTTACCCATGGCTTGTTTCCCCATGGCACACTGGTAAGTGTTTCTTGGGGACTGGTTGTGGTGAGGATATGGAATCAGCCCAGCACAGACACCAAGAAGCGTGAAAGGCTCAATCTCCAAATGGGTTGTATCTCTTAAAAGAAAGAGAAGCAATTATGGCAGGCTTGTGAACAAACAACTGAAGTAGAATTTATTTAATTCATTCAAGGTATCTCATAATACTTGGATTCAATTCTGTTTAGGAGAATACAAGTCAGTAGGACGTCAAAACTGAGGATTCACTGTGGGATTTTTATTAGAAAAACCAACAACTTTCTTTTGGCTTTAAGTGCTTCCACATGAAAAGAAATGGAGGAGAAATAAAGAGCGTTTATGAAATTCCATAATGGAAGAAAAGCCTCCAGATAACGAGAACCTGAGGGAGCTCAGTAAGACAATAAAACATCAGTTTATACAGTAAGACCCAAAATGCCTTAAGGAATGTCTTCTCATGTAATGAGAGTCCTCCACATCCAATTACTAATCTCAGAGATCCAGAAATCCACTGGGGAGATGGAAGAAGGGAGAGCAAGACAGATTCGGGTATTAAAAAGACTATTTTAGTTTTCCAAGGTCAGCTGTATCAGTTAAAGAGAAAACATCTGTCTCCAAACCAGATCCAGTGCCATAGGTGACATAATACAACAGTATTTGAAAAGCTCTGCAAATATTTTGGAAGTGATTATGTTGTTAAAAGCTAGTACTGATGAGAACCAAAAAGACAGGGAAAAGCAGTAAAGACAGAGATAAAATTTGCTCTACCTGGCATGAGCTTCAGAAGAGAAAGTCCATGCTCAATAGAGACAAAACATAGCAGGCATTGGGATGCAAGGGGAGTGACTAATAACTAAGGATGAAGTGTACATTAAAGCTTGGCTGGAGCAGATATGAATTTAAATAAAGTTAGTAATTAGGAAATGGGGAATAATGAAATCCAGATAATTATAACTAAACCTATTCAAAGCCTATCTTTCATGCCCTGGATTTATTACAGAGCTTGGGTTTAGGCACACATTGCTTCTCACAGACATCTAAACCCAATGTGTTGTGGAAAACCCATCTTTAATGTTTGACTTCTCTTGGAAGTTTTTTGGAAGACTTTCTTTTAATTATTTAAATAATTAATTTGATTACTAAACTTTAAGACCTTGACAAGGAAATTACTGAAAAATTTTTATTATGGGAACACTCAAAAGACAACCAAGCAGCATAAGCTCACAAAGGCTAAGGAATTACCCACAAGCACACACAGACTGAAGACAAGTGCCAGCAGGAACTTACATGAACAATGTATATAGTACTGGAAAACTAATGAAATCTGAAAATGGAAAAAAAAAAATCTGGAAATCGTGAGGAGTAAGCCAATGAAACTGTCAGTCCTAGGAGTCTCTGTAAATCACAAATATGCCTGAGCAACCTAGAAATCACCTGCTACCCAGAGGACAGCCACTATTTTTCTCCACTTGGTAAAAAGCAGCTGTGTTGGCTAAAGCCTGTCTTAAGAAAATACTAATGGGAGAATCCAAATTGCAGTCAAGTAATTGCAAAATGGTCTCAAGAGCCAGCAGCAAACTTAAAGCAGAGACAGGTCTCCCATTCTGTAGCACTTCACAGAACTGCTGACACTTTTCAAACACTAAAACCAGAGGCTTAAGACTTACTGATAGTGAAGTTTGCCAGCTTCTTCAGAGGGTATAAGTGCATGGACCTACATATATGTATAGGGTGTTCAACACAGATCATCTTCCAGTGAGGTCAATCCTATTTCAACCAAAGATGATACAACCTACACAGATCCTAGCATCCTATGAAGTATTCCAGAATGCTAATGAGAGACTTCCAAACTTTACAGAGCAGTTCAATTTCTGCAGGTCAAAAATTCCACCACTGCTGGAACCAGGCCCAAGAAAGGAAGGCAACCTTGTGAGCTTGAAAAGCAGAGTTACAAAATGTGTAAGCAAGAAATTGAATGCACTAGAGCCAAATCCTCCAAAGAAAACCCTTCTAATTGGATTGGAAAGGTAAAGAGAGGATACTGTAGCTAAAAGAAGCCTACATTACAAAAGCAGGAATGTTAGCAGGATACTTTACAATAGTGGATTATATCAGTTGCATTACCAGAGCA
Organism: Climacteris rufus; assembly: GCA_013398175.1. Taxonomy (NCBI): domain Eukaryota; kingdom Metazoa; phylum Chordata; class Aves; order Passeriformes; family Climacteridae; genus Climacteris; species Climacteris rufus. The sequence continues at coordinate 221,125 of VZRZ01004219.1, forward strand.
AGTTGTACCAACATGGTCACACCACTTAAAATGCAAGATGATCATTGGGGAAAGGGGGCACACAGACCCCCTATTCAGGATGCAGGGATTATCATTAGAAAACACAAGGAGCAATGTGCTTGTACCATACAAGCCCACATACTTATGGCACTGTCAGCCACAAGCACTGAAGCTAAACTCAAACCAAGTTGATGGACAATACAAGAATCTCCCAAACTTCTTGGCAGTTGCTGTGGAGTTGTTTCCTCACACTGGTCCATTGGAAGTTCACTGTCTCCTCCTATTTTTGACTGAACAGTGATTTTGCATGATACACTCCCATTAACCTTCCCAGTGAGTCAGTTGTCCTATAACTTAAACTTGTCAGCTCTGGTGCTTTTTGTAAGTTATTTAGTTTTGGCACAAATGACAGCAATTGTCTGTGCTCTTCTTTGCTCCTGTATACAGAAGTCAGTCAAGAGCATGCAAGAGTAATTTCTTAAAGTGATAAAGTCTTCAAAAGCCTGGGCAGGAGCAATGCAATTTAATTAGCAGAGTTAATGCATTACATCTGGCAAAGGTTTAAGATAATTGAAGGTCTCATCCAGCTCCACTGAAATCAATGATGTATTTCAATTAGCTTCCAGGAGTACTTAACCAGGACAGATTATTTAGAAAATGCATTTTCTGCATAAATCTACTGATCAAACATTTCATGGAGATAATTTCTAACATTTCACATGCAGACTTCAGTTTACAGGATATTGTCAGAGAAACATTAAAAACCAGTAAAAGGACAGGAGGACTTAAAAATTTAAACAAAACCTTCCTTTAACGTGGGCTCTTTAATCACAGTCAGAAAAGAGAGGAAAAAACCCTGCCAGGTCCTTCAGATACATGGAAAACATAACAGATCTGGAAATATATCTGAATTAAAATCCCGTATCAAAAATGGTTTTAAGACATGTGGTAAAGAATACACAGAATGATGTACACATTTTTATCGGGGCCAATTATACATCCAAACAGGAAGGTCTCACTCCAATACTTCATTAATTTTAAGGTGGATGTCTAGAGTCCCTCTATAGCCAGAAGAGAAAGCAATCAGGACATGCTAAGACAATCAACTAACGTGGGACCACTTGCCTTCTGGATACCTATTCTATAATATTACTAATGATGAGCAGCCCAACTGTCAGAACAAAACCAAAAAAAAAGGCCCATCCAGAGAAAGAAGGGATATACTTTTAAGTATTTAATATTTTTGAGAGTTAGTAGCAGGAACAGATATCCCAAAACCAAAACCACTTTCTGTAACTTCCCATGGATAATTTAGGGTGTGTGCAAACAGATTTCTTTCTTTAGCTTTCATCTGGTTTCCACCATTAGCAAGGGTGTGAATGGTGTGTGAATGTGTGAAAACAGTAACATTATTTATATACTTGCATTTCAGAGAGTCACACTATGAAAGCTTTTTATGTAACTGCTTAGTCTGAAAGCATACTTACTTATTAATTGTATTTTCATAAAGTGCAATGTTACAGTCATTTTCTTCATTCACATCCAAATATTCAACAAGACCTTCATGCAAGAAATCTTCAAAATTCCTACAGATAAATTAAAAATTACACCAGAAGTACTGTCTCATATTTCTGCTAACATAAAGTACATAGTACCTATATTAAAGGAATATAATATGTACGGTTTAGCCAGATAAATATTTCAAAATGAAAAGTTATGTGCATATTACATATTAAAGCAAAATGCACTTTTTAAATTAATCCTGTTGCCCATTCACTGCTTCATAGTCTGACCAACGAACATTACTTCTTTGAACAACTAAAAATCTTCCTGTAGGTACTCATGGTCACTGTAAATGTAGGCAAATGTAAGGATAATCAGGTACATTTTTGTGATGATTTTGTGAAATTTAGAGCTAAATTTAAATGCCTTTGTATGTGTTTTTTTTTTCCAACACACAAACTAAGAATTTTCAAAGATGTTCCAAAATTCTGAATGTGCCTAGCTTAGGGCAGTGAAGTTGATACTCCTTTGATGTGTTTGATTTTTCAATCAGGAGAAGGATGATACTGACTCAAACCTTTCACCTGCAGAAAGATGAGGCCATGAGATGTATTTATTCTGTATAACCACCAAATTTCATAGCACTAAGAAAATATGAAGACCAGATTTAATTTGACTTTAAACAGAAAATCTCCAGTACAGCGGTTACGAATTTATATAGGAGAGTTGACTTCTCTAATTAGCTAACCCCAGGACTGTGAAATACTGACTGAAGTATCTCTATTTACTTGGTGAAGATGAATACAGTCTACTTGAATTGTGTACCTGTATCCCTGAGCCAGTTCTTCCATATGCTTGTTTGTAACTGCAGGTCTCTGCTTCTTGACAATTATGTAAGGCCTGAAATTAAAAAAAAACCCGAAAAAATAGGATTGTCATAGCAAATACTTAGGCAGGTAATTTATATTTACAGTAAAAACCCTGCCTATGCACAACCTATTTTGAACTACTTTTAAAATTTACTGACCTTTAGCTGATAAATCCACATAAATACAATCAGTAACTATTCAGACCTTATTTTGATATCCTGTCTATTGAGAACTTAAGAAGTGTACCAGAAAAATTAACATTTAAATTTTGAGGTGAAAGCCATTATTTCCCCTTTAAACCTTGAAACTAAAATTTTGTAATTTTTACCTACAGATTTTGAGGATGGCTTTAAAAGATTTGAGATTTCCCAATCTACAAAACTATGAACAGCATTAAGTACTACAGCTATTGCAGGGATTTTATAGAACACTAAGTGAACAGTTTGTACTCAAATGTCCATATGCAAGGATGCACTTTGCAATTGCCTACGTGATGTAAAGTACAGGCATTTACTATGAATTCATTTACATGAATCCATAAATTTCAAGAGCACATGGATCTCTGAAGGCTTCCCTACTACACAAAAACACTGACACAAAGGATGGCATGCAAGAATGCAACGTCAAGGGCTGTTGCTATTTGGAGAAGTTGCTTTTAGAAAGAGCAGCAAATAGCTACAAGATACTTGTGGAGTCCCCTCTGAAGTCTAAATAACTGTTAGAAGACTAATAAGCACTTTTAAATGATTAATAGGGATATCTGAACAATTGCAGGGTGAGGGGTGCCACAAAGCAAACTTTGTAAACTCCAGCAAATCCGCATGATTTCCCTTGTCTTTATTTCAAAAACTGGAAGCTTTGCTGCCATCTCTCAAACTACAGATATTAACCCTGACTGGAAAAGTGATTTCTCTGCCACTGAATCCACCACTACTCTGGATCTCTTGACCAGGTATGATTAACTGATGGTTTGCACATTTATATAAGTGTCAAACTGCATTCAACACGCTCTGAGATTCAATGAATGAAGAAAGTGAAATGCCACCTGTAGTTGTGACTGCTGCTTTGTTAAAATACACACAAAATATGCACACAGCTAGAGTCAATGCCAAAAGCTGTATATATTCATTAACTCATTCTGCCTCTTCCAATGTCTGCTTTGTTCATCTTTTATGCCTTGTTCTTTAGGCTAACTACTTGGGCCTGGAGGTGGTCTCCTGCCTCTACTATAAATCACCCTGATCTTCTGCCTCAAAATACTGCTACATTCCACTCTTCTTCATTTTAGCCACCCAATTCCTTTTTGCTTCCCTCTATGACATGACTGTTATTTAGGCACTCTTTCTCTCTAATAAAGACCACAAGCATATCAAGGTGGTGGCCTTCTTTATGGAATTCCCTACCTACTTAAGGGAAAGCAATGAAATAAACTGAAATTGTGAGACATACTTCTTGGTATTATAGCAAACAGGTATATGTGCCTCAGGAAGTTTTGCACCAGAAGTTTTGCTCTTGAAGACAAAGAGTAGCCTTTCAGTCTATAATGTGGTATCATGGGATATCAGGTGAGTGGCTGTTTGTTTCTCACTTCTGAAAAAAACAAAAAACGTTCCTCCAAGGACATTGAACATTATTAGAGCTGTGAATCAGATTAATTTTAATCCCCTTCTTTTTTTTTTCCCCTTAAGAAGACAGAAGAAACATTTTGGTTTGACTTTTGTTTACAGATAAAATGGATTTATTTGGACCTTTTTTTTTCCTAAGTTGCTTGACTATACAGTATGTTTTTAGATCTGTTTGTTTAAAATGAGGACTATTTAAGGAGAAAAGAGATGCTCAAATCTCACTGAATTTGCTTAAATCTGTACTTGTGAAAGTCTTAGCCCAGTGTATTTACAGTGTATAAAACAGCGTTTACAGCAAGTTCAGTAGTGAGATAACTCTGATGAGATGTTTACCTGCACAATCTCCCTCCATCAGAGGAAATGTAGACACATCTGTCAGAGAGATTTGTAGAGATGGAAACGAACTCGTTGATGTAACCCGCCCGACGCATTATCCGAAACGTGTTCACTAATTTCTGGTGATCACGTATGACACCAAGGATGTTACCTATTCAGAGAGAGAATAAATACCTGCTGCACCCTCTGCACATTCAAAACCATTTACAAATTCTGATCAGGTATAGCAGGCATAGAACTACTTCCTGCTTCTTGTAAATAATGAGTCGCAAAATTTCCCTCTTCTGACATGATTAAGAATTGGCTCTTTTGCTGTGTCAATTAAAAATCGTCAGAATTTCAGAGGTCATCTACATGCATGCTTCCAAACAGCTTGAAAAACAAAATGATGTGCTTCCTCCAGCTTTCTTCAAACACATTTTTGCTCAGGTGCCCATTCACCAGTTGGTGCACAGGTAAACAACAATTATGAAGTCTGCAATTTCACCAATACTGAAATGGACCCAAGGCTTCCAAGAACAAACAAGGAACTGTTCTTCTGCCTTGTCAGAAATTTTAGAAAGCACTGATATTTTTGATGTATGTGATCACTCACCACAGCACCAGAACTTCTCCCTCAGGTACTTACCTCAACCTAGCTATCTTAGATGACACTTCAGCTCACACTTAGGTGTTCTAATGCATGATGAACAAACAGGAGAGTAAAACTCATTTAAAGGGTCACCTGAACAAAGTAATCCTAATATATAACATAAATAACTATGGTCACATTTTAAAACCTTTAAAGGAGAAGACAAAGGATGATAGTTTAGGGAGCTTCTAAGACAACATAAAGGTCTTCATAGCTTAAAGGATTTGTATTTAACTGCAAACTGAGCTTGTGAAGGATGAGTCCAGTATTTTGGCTCTGCACTACCCTTTGGACCATGAAACACTAGACAAAGAGTGCATGTGGTTTCACTGAACCTTCTTTTTAACACACTGCTACAGAAAAGCAGAGCAAAGGAATGCACTTTGGTCAAGTGTTGCTTTTATGTTAGCAGGAAAAGGCAGGATTGAAGAACTACTGTTTAATTCAAAGGTAAATGGAGAACTTAATAATGGTGACATCATCATCATTACACATTAGTCCCTGGAAGTGGATGCTGTTAACAAAAGGCTATTTCAAAATCACAGTTGTAATTTTAAAAATGTCAGCATTTTGAAGTCTGGTATCATAGTACCTGTTGTTTTAGAAAAGCTAAGAGATCAGCTGTAAAAGAAACACAAATGTGCAGATGCAGAGCACATGTGCCAAATCTTCCCTTCAACAAATGAGAGGCCTGTTTTCCAAAGTCTGATTTTTCTAATCATTTACAAAGGAAGATGCCCCTTCAAAGGTAGTTTTAAAGAGAATAGCATTGCTAAACTTTGCAAACAATTGATGTTTCAATGTTTCCTTTCTGTTTTTAAAGACACTTTGAAATGCATGCAAGATTACAGAAAACTAAATACTTTCTGTAAATTAAGATTTGAAGTTGTAAATTTATTATAAATTTAACAGTTATTTTCTTTTAAAAGTATTTTATGAATGGCACCTCCTGTGGCCAATATCTGAAAAAACAAACAAACCTGTAGCTGAATGTACATATTTTTGTGCCAATTTATGCAAGTGGGCTTAAAAACAGGGCTGAAATTTGAGAAAGCTTCAATTTCCCAGCTACACACATCTGCAGAGTTCTGAAGACACAACTCCATGCAACTAAGTGTCATCATCTGGCTTGTCTACTTTGCCCAACCCTATCAAAATATTTACAGAGGAAATTATTTACACATGGAAAGCGGCATCTGCAGTTGACTGTGCTCCAAGAACTGCTGGAGGGTTTCTGAAGCCTAACTCTCCATCAGCAACAAATCAGAGTCAAGACTCCTGCAAAGTGACATACCATTCAGAAAAACCAGGAACACATTTGGATATGAAAGTTCTTCACCACAGAGCAAGTTGACATCTTCAACTCCAAGATTACTGGCTAATTTAATAATTGGACCATCCTCCATATCTGTGGTAATATGAGTCATGAGGGCAAGGTTTTTAACCAAACCACAAGCCTAGGGAAAAAAAAAAGAAAAAACATCAAAACCACATACTTTATTCCTTCTCTTCCTATGTATTAATACTATACTTATTTTTTTCTTCCACAAACTGTATTTATGAGAAAAAAAACTGAAAAAAACAAAAAAAAGGATGCAGAGTAAAGTGAAAGAAAATAAAGAAATTAACTATCCTGAAAATCAGGAGGGGTAAAAAGGCAGACTTTTCACATCACAGTGAAATGTAATGTTTTAGTATTTACAAGCTAATAAAAAATACAGGCACTTTAGTTGTAGTTCTTAAGTTATCCCCCTGTATTTCTCTCTTCAGCTATTCAGCAGCACAACAGAAATACAAAATCAGTCTGTTTATCAATTTGCCAGGTATCCTGTGTGTTCTAGCACAAACATTAATGTTTTTAAATGAAAAATATCCAAGTATCTTATACAGTGAATTTTTTTTTTCAGGTGCTTAACAAGACTAGCTCATATTGACTACCTACTTAACCATAAAGTTCAGAGCTACCTCCCAAGTATTTTTTATTCAGAAAAAATAAGAGTAAAAAAAGGAAAACAAAACAAGGACTGTCAACATCAACTGCTTGTTGAAATAGCTGGATGACATCTTGAAAGTAAAATATACAATATGTTTTTTTCCTCAAGCTCATGGCTAAAGAAATACTTGTACATGTTTCTAGAAAAACTGCAGGTGATGCTGCAACTTCAAAACGGAATGTTTGTTACAGAACAAAAGGATAGGGGTTTAGGACTCCTCTCTTTCTGCTCTCATCAAAAGAGAACATGTAGTTCCCCTGCAAAAGTGGGGGCCTTGTGTCATTCTCATACAGTCAAATGATTTCAGAACTGTCTACAGGCAACCCAGACTGGAGAAAAAAGGCAATGTAACAAGGAGGACCAGGATGTAAACAGGTGGGATGTCAGAAGACACACAAGTTGTGTTAGCAGGCTGACGATAATTTATCTCTCCAGAAACCTCCTCATCAGAATTCTTCCTCTGATGAAGGATCACCTGTTCCAAAATAAACAGTGTCCATTCCTCAGGACAAGAAAGACAGACAGCAAAGCAGAAATTCCTCACCTCTCCTTCAGGAGTGTCAGAAGGGCAGAGCATCCCCCACTGAGATGGTTGTAGGGATCGAGGACCACTCACTTTCCTTGTCTTTTCAAACTGAGAAGAGATCCTTGTCATCATTCCCAGAGCAGATATGTAGGACAAGCGGGACAATACTTGGGTCACGCCTTGGCGGTCCATCTTGAATCTCTTTAGAGACCAATTTCCCTGTAGAATAAAATTAATGTTTCAAAAAAAGTTTTGCAGTTCATCCTTGTCTTGCCTTTTCCCAGTATCTAGACAGAATGATATCTAAGGAGCTTTGTCAAACAAATGTTGCCCATTTATGTAAAACAACTTTCTACCTACCTATCTGCATGTAAACTCCCAGTTACAGCACATCTGTGCTAAGTATTAAAGAGAAGTTGCAACAAAAGAACTGCTCTTTCAGAGAGGATACTTTTGCTATTACATATTCAATCACACAAATAATATTCTTCACCTGTCCCTCACAGGTAAATCAATACTCAAATTTAGCTAAATTAAATTGTTTTCTATTTTTGTTTTATAGGGGTTTTTTTGAGTATTTAAAAAAGACAAAAGGTCTTTTGAATGACACTTTTACAAGAGATCCCACAAGCTTTCAGTCTTGCCCTTCTCATTACTTCACTTGTAAGAAACACAGGCATTTATGCTGGAGAAGTCTGATATCAAAGCCCTCTGTACTTTCTTGAGGCCTCATGTTTTTAGAATCCAGAGGAAAAAGACTCACTGATGTGTCTTCTCACAGAAGAGTGTGTGTCAGTGGGGGGAAGTAGGTCTATGCAACTTCTCTGGTGGGATTACACCAAGTATGAAATGCAAGATCCATGCACATCTCAGAGGTTTCATGTTTCAGGACTGTAACAGGCACTATCACTTGTGGTTTTAATTAGGAGAACAGAGAAGTTCAGACCATGTTCTAGGACACAAATATGTTTCCATGCCAAGCAAATTGAACAATCTCTACTGTAATCTTGAAATTTGGTGCTACAATTTTTGCCTTCATGACCTTTACTCCAGATACATTTCTCAGCACCTGAGTCAGTGGATAGAACAAGTTCCTGTCTGATATACTACTATTTACCTCAGGCACCATGTTACTGGTCAGTCCAATAATAATATTTTCCCAAGGATTGCCTTCTGCTAATTCTTGTAGCTTTTTTGACAAAATCAGTTCACCCTTACTAACAATTTGAAGCTCACTTGCTGTACTACACTGAAATCCTTTTAGAAGGTGATTGGCTTGACTTCTTTACTTACACTTTAACAGCACAATCCCATTCAGTGAGGAAGAGCAAGAAAACAGCACCCATATGAATGGTTTTGTTCTTTGTTTCCACTGGAGAGACTATCAAATAGTCTCAAATTTGTAATAGGAAGTGGGAAGACATAATGCCCAATGGTTCATCTGTCAAAAGAAACCTGTTCATTTGCTCAACTTTCTGGGGAAGGTTCACTCACTGACCATTTAATTCTTTTAAGACTAGGAGTTATGAGAATATAATGGAAGAATGCAATAAATCAGTAGCTTTTTCTCACACTAGAAATTATTGCATCTGTAGGCTAAATTAGCATGTGGTTTCTTCTTTGCTGCCCAGAAGAGTCTGAAATCAAAAAGACTGGAAGAAAAGGAAGGTAAAAATGCTGCCCAAAGAAGTCATACAAAGTATTCCTTGTGCTTTGGAAGGGGCAGACTGAATCCTTCAAAACTAGTCCAAAGGAAAAAAAAACCACAAAATGGGGCCAGGGCAGTTGTGAGAACTTCAGTTGAGAACATCCTATTGAGAACCCCTATAAACTCCTAAACTCCACTGATGCCTCAGTGGCATCAAATGATTCTTCAGATGCTGAAAGGTGCATTAGGCCTGTGGCACCACTGCCTGACCTGCCCCCTCTTCTGGTATTTTCCAAGGTAAGAAGAGGACCTGCAGCAAATATCACTGAGCACCACTGCACAGCTGATGCAGCAGGGCTACGAATTCTTTTGCCTGCTACTGCTGTAATTATGAATCTGCTCAGTTATTTCATGTGCTTCGAGACTATCATTGGAGCATTCTGGTGAGATTGGAGATTGTCTTTTCCAAGAATGATTTTTATGGTATTTGCTTAATCTCCTGAATAGTATGCACTGGGCATTGTTCCTGAGAAATTATTTTTCAATGCTTAAGAGCAGATGGTGTTTAACTGCTTATATAGCAGCAAAAAAAAAAAAGTCCAAAGACAGCGGAAGAAGGAAGACTTTACTGAATATGTACTGAATATTTGCAGATTTATCTCTGTCAGTCCAAATGGAAAAACTGGCACAGGCTAGAAGAAAGCACTAGCATTTAGAGAAACAAATCTGTCAATTGTTTTGGTTACGTGCACTGTAGAGATTTAACTACATTTGGGGCACTCATAAAATTAAACAGTGATAAGCTTTAACACTGGGATTTGTAAGTTACAGACTGTTGGTGCTTTTGGATGCAGTATGTGGAGTTAATTTTGTTTACAATAACCAAAGAAAAACCTCAGTTTCATGCTAGGCAGAAAAGCCCTCTCAAGAGCTCCAAAGATTAAAAATTAAGTTCCACAATTTTTACCAGCTTCTAAAATACTTAAGTCTAATCTAATTTCTTTAAAAAATCATGGATTTCAAAGTCTTTTACAAGCTAGATTTCAGGAACAATCACACAAATTGCTCTTGCAGATGTCTGAGGTATAAGACAAAGTTAGTAGCTATTATTGTTCTTGTCCACTGGCATGAATGAAAATATATGTTCCAGCAGAAGGCAGAAACAGGCTAAAATCCAACCAAGACAAATATTTAAAGGCTAATTATCAGGGGGATTTAAATATTATGGCATGCAGCAGATTTCCCTGTTAAATAGATCAGTATCATTAGCAGAGAAGTACTAACTTCTATGCTGAAAATTTGTTCACACCAGCAACTACAGAATAAAAAGGCACTGCCCTAAAAGAGCTCAAAATTGAGGTTGTGGGGGATTTTTTTCCTTCCGTTCATGATGTTTTCCTGCTGTTTTTCAAAAATCTTTTGGACAAATGATGTAACCTGACCCTACCTAAATCCAGATAATAAAAAACCACACATTCAAGTAGGACCTAGAAGACAGCCAGTTGGATAAATATAACCATGAATGCTATTTGAAATTTGCCTGTTTCTGCCATTCCTTCTCAAACACTAAAACATCACTTTGAAATAAAAGATGCCTGATGATTATTGATTCTTCAGTGAATTCCAAAAGCCCTGCCTGTGACAAGAGTTTTGCAATTTTAATCTACAAAAAACGTTCAATAGATTTGCTTTTTCCAACCTAAAACAGAAGATTCATCAAAATTAAATGTACAGATTTCCATCATTCCCTGGGGTAGAAAAGCTTTGCCCACCAGGAGAACACAAACTTACTGTGGAGATGGCATTGACCATGCCATTGGTGATCTGGTCCTGCCGCATGTGCTTCACCACATCGAACTGAGCTGCACGCTGCTTGGGGATGACCTGGTCAGCAATCTTTTTCAGTTCTGAGTTAAATTTTTTGAACAAATCTTCAAATAGAAGAGAAAGAAGCTGGAAATACAGAAGAGTTGGGTTAAGGGAAAAGTTATGCTTCTTCAAGTGTAGGAAATGGGGAAAGAGAGGGGAAACACGTGTTTAGTATTTCTACCTTTATACTTCTTGTCAGCTAAAATATATCCTTTGTTTCTCAAATGATAATTTTCATCACTAGGTTTTTGCCTTGTTAAAGTACAATATCAGAGAACTTACAAAAGAAATTAAGCAGAATGGTCTATGCCTATACATTCATCCCTTTTGGTTTGCTGTAATCCTTCCTTCACAATATTTTAGCATAGCCACACTTCTCTATGCAATCCAACTGTTTTCCCAAATCTGCTACATTACAATCCAGCTGATTTACTTCTTCCTCCCTAAAGCCACAAACTCTTAAAGATTTAATACCCTAAGCATACAACCCTGAATTACACACCAAATTTGGAGGCAAGAGCAGTTTTTACTCTAATACATATGTCAGCTTTCATAGGCAGATTCCTTAGTTATACACACTTTTATCCTGCTACTTTCTGCCATTCACAATCTATGGAAAACCAATTACACCCACAGAGTTCACTTGGTTCAACATCTGCCACTGTTTTCTAGAACTGCTACTATCTGGAAAGTGCAACACTCTTCACACCTCTCCCTTAAAAAACTCAACCAACAGCCCAGAAAGTCTACAGTTTAAACAATGTAGCTGTGTAACTCAGATGAATTGAAAAAAAACCCAAAAATAACCCCCAAAACAACCCAGCAATAGAATCATTAAAAAATGTTGCATTTTAAGGTGATTATTTTCTGTATATTAATTACTCCTAGTTCTTAAAACAGCCATAAAAAGAAAAGGTTCTCAAAGTTTGTGATCTTTTTTTGCTCTCCAATCTGCTTTTCTTCTGCAGTTTGCTCAACCTCTCCTTGCAGACACTAACAGCAATCCGAAACAGTTAAACCTGCATTACATGATACATTTTAAGTGTTCACAATGACAGTTTTGCAAGCAAGCAAAGTAAACTCTAAAGCCTGCCAGTCCTGTCCTGGGACTCGAGTCTTCAGCAGCTGCAAGTGTCAGAAGAACTAAAAATGCAGCTGCTACCAGTGCCAGAAATGGTAGTTCCCAGTGTACCAAGCACTGGAGGGCTGAACAAGCTACATATTCATCCATCACAAGCTAAGACATTCTGGAGTCAGTTGTACCATTTAATTTCTGTATGTGCAGAATTAAACAGAATTTTAACTGTCTCCATCAGACCTAGTCCCCACCTTTCCTTACCTTCTGAAAACAAAAAAACAAACCACTCACTTCTCTATCCCTGGGATGGGCCATAAGCATTCATTTGCTTTCCTCTACCTACCTGTTCCAGCTGGGATCACCAAAGCATTTGGCAAATGGCACTGTAAAGCAGCTAACTTAATCTACAAGCTACCTCAATGCCATCACAAATGCAGTTAAGAATAAAAAGATAACAAATAACACCTAGAAACTCAAGACAAACTACTGATTAGCAACAAAATGCTCCCACTGGCCTTCACAGAGAGTAAGACTGGACAGTTTTTGACAGTCTGCTCTGGAAGACACAAGAAACACTTATTGTTCAATCACTTAATTGTAAAACCAGCGACAAGACACACTGTATGCTAACTCTTGACAAAAGTGGAATCCTATTTCCATAGAGAAGTTTTTTAGACCTGACCTTGGCATGAGAGGAAGGTGTTATGGACCCTCTTCTCCCTTCCTGATGTTTGTAATACCAGTAGCAGTTACAAAATTATACTCTCTCACCACTGTCAAAAGAAATTCAGTCACCTGCAACTCACCTGCCATGTCACAGTTAAAAGTCAGATTTCCATCAGAAACAAAAGCATCTTTTATGAAGCATTGCAGTGGGAAGGAGAACCCAGTGCAGTCTCCAAAAATTAGATTATGAGCAAAGAATTTCAAGAGCAGGGAAAAGGTAAAAGGAAGGAATGTGTACAGTTTTAAGATGTCTGATGGTCTTGTCAAATAAAAACTGGACCCTTTTGAAATTAGCTATGGTAAACATTTGATCTCAACAGGTTTGAGCAGGATTTAACTAAACACTTTTAAAAGGAACATTCAGAGCACGTTTTTGTATTTGATTTCTTGATCATAAAATTGCAAAAATCTCCTAATTCCATATGTCATAGGAATCATAAAGCCACACCATCCTTCCTCTTCTCTAACTAATAAAGTCAGCTGCAGTCCAAGTACAGCAACTTGTTACTTTTTGCCAGTCTGGAAAGTGTCATACTCCGCTTATTTCACTCACAGACTCTAAGAGCTCTGACTATCTGGCAAAGAAGAACCTCACAATAACCACATTATTTAGGTCAAGAGCAAGAGATTAAAGAAAAAGGATGGAATGCCACTGATAATATTCAATGGATTTCATAGTTAGTCCAGGGCCTTTCAGCCTGCTTCAGACAGGAGCACTAAAGAGCAAATTATATTTAAGGAAAAAAAAATACTGACAGCTCATCAATTGATTTTCATTGAAAATCCTAAGAAAAATTAATAAAGAAGTTAAGCTGCTGAAATACAGTTTCAGCAATTAGCTTAATGTCAGAGAATTCTAATTAGGCGCCTTGAGATTGCTATTTAGCGTTTAAGCCTTCAGAGTGCCAAATTCTCCCTTTCACACAAACTGGTTGCAAAATTAAAGACATTAGGCAGCCTTAATTATATTATCAGAACAGCTGGGATTAGGCAATCTCTGAAGTCAAGGCGGTATTCTTTTGTCACAGGGTAGAAATCCCTTGCTTTCCAGGGTGCCGGATTTTGGTGCTGTTCCATATCTCACCCATACAAAGCAAGCTGCATTAGAAACAAAAAAAAAAAAAGAAAAAAAAGAGAGGACAAAGAACAGAGTAATGCTTAGCAAATAATGAACACATTAAGGAAAGAGAAAAGCTAGGTGAAAAGATTAAGCCTGAAATCGGTAGGTTTTGCTAACACCTCAGCTGGCACCTGGCCTACCGAGCCTCTAGTGGCAGAGAGACTAAGAGAAAGCTCTGTAAACCAGCTTGGCCAGTGGATACAACTCTGTTATCTAAAGCTAAAGCACATTTCGTACTCTCTTGTCCCACGGGGTGTGAAATTAGCAGCTATTGTTTTCACACATTTTTATAAACACAATGCCTTTTATGTCTTTACACTGTTTAGACCGCTATGTTTTTCTCCTCACATGGGAATCTTTTCTTTTTTTTTTTTTATTTATTCAAATTTTAAATCAACAGGATTTTTATTCCAGGAACATGCTGGCATTAAAAAAAACCAAAACCAAACCACCAACAACCATTTTATCCACACAAATTTTAGCTAAACACAAACATCTAGAAACTGGCAAAAAATCTCTACGCTATTTAGTCTGCAATCCAACCAAATTAATATTTCACCAGTAAAATGGCAGAGAGGAATCCAAGCATTCAGCTTGAAATGAGCATTTAAAGTATCACAAGAGAGAGAAAAAACTACTCTTAATCAAGTATTACAACCCCTGTGCATAGTTCTCCTTGATGTAGAAAAATATGCATTGGCTTTGTTATGATGATCCTCTACATTTAAAACCTCTTCCCACAGAATTTACAACGACTTTGGTTGTTAACATCTGTGTGAGCAGAGGCCTTTTTTGTACAGCTTGTAGAAAACTTTTTACCTGCTCTACTTTCTGCCTCTAAAAGTATTAGGAAAAAACAAACTACTCCTTCAATCCAGTTAAATAAGAACACTCTGATGACAAAGCAACAACTAATTTTATGGATTACAGTAATACTAAACTACAGCGACATCACAGCAGAAACCAAATAAACCCATTATAGCTTGCAATATTTAATCCATTAGGATGTTGCACTAATGTTCACTTACTGCTCCTTACACTTTAGAAATATATTCTGACTCAGCACCAGAGTAAAAATTTGCTGAACAGTGAAAATATTCATTTGAAAAAAGGATTTTCTCATCCTAGTAAGTTAGGAGGTTTTTTCCTTCTATTTATGCTTTGAATGTGTTCAAGTGTGTCATCTTAGTTTCTTCAGAAAACTAGGAAGCAAATCACTGCAAAAAGATTGCACTGTGTGTGTGTGTTCACATGGGTGCAAGGTGTGTTCACATGGAGGGCAAGGCTGGGTGGGAATGACTATGAGACAATATGCAAGCACACATCTTACAAAGCACAATAAAATGAGATTTTCACTGCATAGGAACAAAAAGGAACAGATATTGTTACAAGTGCTGCAACAGATATCGCAGTACAAAAGATGTGGGCAGCAGAGATGCAATTTCTGCACTCCAGTGCATTATGTGTACTTGTCTGAATTTCTGATGCATGATCAATAAACAGAGGCAATACCAACTACTAAAACTCCCATTTACATTATTACTGAGCACAGCAAAGAAGTCCAATTCTAATATAAACTGTTTAACCAAATAACCACACATGGCAAGGAAAAACCCATGCCATATTAGCCAAGCAGTTCCTTCACCTGATAGCCAAATTCCCACTGCATTAGGGGAAAGCAGTTTGGCCAAGAGCTGTGAACTGCCACCCTCTCTTGCAAAAGAACAGCGCCAGCCAGACTCCTCAAACCATTCCCTCCTTTACAGCCCTTCGTTACTGCTTCTGCCTCCAGAGCTAAAATTCTGCAAGCACAGAAGTCCACAAAATCCACTTTCATTAGCTGCTCAAGTTAACTTCAAACCACTTACTTTGTTAATTCATGCTACTCTAGAGGCCAGAGGCAGCTGACAACAAACAAGCAATCTTACGGGCTCCAAACCACAGGAGGCTTGACTGGCTGCTCTGTGAGCAGCTACACAAGCTGGGTTCTCCACAATGGGACTGCCTGGACCTGACATACAGGCACCTCCTTCATCCCAGTTTATTCCCCTCCCCAGTAGCTTAGAGAAGAACACTGGTGGATGGAATTTACTGCTGTCTTCTTGACACTGACAGTGTTATATCAGAACTAGAACTGATGCAGTATTTGCACTGCTCTGTCCTTTTGTCTGGTATAAAGAGGCAATACAAAAGTAGGATATAATGTATTAGTCTCAATCAGGGAAGCAGATCTATGACACAACACAGAAAAGCCAACAAAAATAAAATGAGAGGGAAAACACTTCAATTGAGAAGACAGATATGCTCCTTATTCTGCATCTTTTAAAAGCAGACAGTAACAAAACCCCAAAACAACACTTTGCTGTGAAGCAAAAACTCACCTGCCCTGCCAACTCCAAACGTTTATTTCCATAGTAGTCTCTGTCATCCACTTTATTTTCTCCTTGAGCCAAAATGACTCTCCGTACCATCACTGCTGTGTATATGCACTTGGCACGAAAATTGAATTCTTTCACCTGTAAACAAAAAAAATACACAAACCAAAAACATACTGACATTTCAGGATCAGTTCCTGAGTTCTTATTAGATGAACACTTCCATTTACACCACTAGTAATTTGGGCTGAGGAGTTATGAAGAGATTTGTAAGCTTCACTTTCTTAAAAAAATGCAAAAAAAAATACATACTAGTGAGTTTGAAACAGACAGTAAATGCAAGTAAATCAGAATAAAAGTATAGGTCATGAGATGAAAGTTCTGAACAACTAATACTGCCTGGCTATGCAGAAATAAGGTGCATGGTTCGATTAATTGAATGGCACAGCATTTCACAAAGATTTCTTTTGACTCAATCCAAGTCTTCCCCCTTATTTTGAGGATGATTTACTTTATCTCAGCTACAAAGCCATCAAAGACATTTTTCCCTGCCAACAAAGCTCACACCATAAAGAACCATACAAGCTTACTCCAGTCTAAAAAAACCCCAGAACACCACATACCAGAACATGGGTCAGAATAGTTGATGCCAGCAGCTCTCGGGCTTCTTCCATCTTTGTTTTCTTTGGGCCTCCCCACATCCTTTGCCTTCGTACTTTGTTTCCAATGTACTTCAGTGCCTGTGAGGGGTGGAAATAACCTGAGTTAATACCAGAACTGTAACCTTCACAAATACACACACAGGTGGAGATATGTGTGTATTCCTCAACCAGTGCAATCCCACCGGCCATGGACGATACGAACCCCAAACAACCTGCAAAATAACAAAAATGAAACTGGTACTAATAAAAAAATATTTTTGAAAATCGACACAATTGACGAAACATACGTGTTGTTTATCATGGGTTGGTAACATCTGGAATGGAAAGTAGTGAAAATGCACTCTTACTATGATACTAAAAGAAAGGATATTGCAGAGATTTAGTAAAAAGAATTCTATAAATTCCAAAGGTATCTAATTTATTTAATTACACTTTTCACTTCCAGTTCTTTTCTGTACTTGCTAAATTTCATTCAGATATTAAACCATGAGGTGGCAGTCACTAATATCCACAAAAGCTACTGTGTAGCATACACATTTCTCTCCAGGAGTACCTTGTAATGGTTTCTTACTCTCTCACCAGTTGCCAATCAACCTGCAGAATTCAGAGTCAGATGAGGCAAGAAACTATCCAAGTCCACACAAGAAGTTCCTGCCTGGCAATGAAGCCATGAAGCTATGCAAAAGAATTATCCTCTCCACTAAATGACACAAAATCCTTTCCATCTGTTACCTTCTTCCACAAAGAGCTAACTCTCTATTAATTTCATCTGACATTTCTTGCACAGAATAACTTCTGTATTTCTGTTTTTCTACCTTCCTGGATGCTTCACATTCCTCTGTGTTGCTCCAGTACCACCATTTTACTCTTCTGATTCTGAATTAAGAACTCTTTAAGCTACCTGTAACCCTCAAGAGCTCCAAAACATGAGACTCAGAAAGATGTTCACTTTAAAACACTAAGCATCAAACATGGAATGATTTGATAAAGTTTACAATGAAATAGCAGAAACAAGATTAATCTTCAAAAGCTTCTAGCAGATTAATATCTACATGATGGCAATATTCCCAGCAAAATGGCCTATGTTCTGGCTAATTAAAAAAGGACACGAGCTAAGAGAATTCTGGTGAGTCTTTAGCAGGACAGAGGGTGGCTACTACTGTGGGCTTTTTACAAGAGACCAGAACAGGAGGAGAACATCTACCCACAATTAAATGGTCATGGCCACATCAATGGGGCTTCTGCAAAATGGGGTGTGCAATTCCTTTTGAAAACAATGGGTATTGTCTTCAACAAAACTCCCGAATTTCATGGATATTGCTACTTGTTATATACAGGGTTATGTCATTAAAACACAACCTTGGGCTTCTGAAAACAAGACATTTCTTTGCTTGTTTTTTCTCCAGTTAGGTAATGAGAGCAAAGTCTCACATTCAACAAGTCCTGACCCTTTAAAAAGCCTCAGCTTAAAATAACCCCCCAAAATAAACCTGAAAACACAGAGCGTATGCCCACTGCTGACACAGCAAAGTGGTCAATACCCGCTGTCTCTAGATTTTCATGGCCTCTGGCCATGTGAAAAGACACACCTGCATATGTGTAAAAATCTGAGCTTTTTGGCATTCTTCCAGGCTAGGAGCAAATGCAGCCATCACATGTTCCTCTGTGCCAATCATCTGCACAATCTCCTGGTCACTCTCAACACCCATGGCCTAGGAAGAGAAGAAAAGACAGAAATAACACAGGCTTTATGTTAACTCACTGACATTTGCTTATGCTAATTTGGTATTGTTTGTCTGCATTACTACTAAGCAAAAGCTACTTCTTCTCTAAGAAACTGTGCCATCTGGCACTGGCAGCACATATTCTAGCTATGGAAGAACGTTAAATGGAAATCTTGATAAGCAGCAGGAACACACATACACACTTTTTGGAGAGCCATTTTTTTCCCCTTCACTGACAGGAGTTAAATTCCATGTTGTTTTCTTAAGAAAGGAAATAAATACTAGGCAAAAACAAGCCAATGTGTGTAACAATAAAAACCTACAATAGAATCTACAATAAAGAAAGGAAGGTGAAATTTCTTAAAACAGTACACACACTCTCTTACCACAAGCAATTTTGCAAATTCAATTGACTGTGATGTAGCAAATCATATTTGAGAAATGTTTACAATTTACCCCCTTTGCAGCTCTCTGCATTTAGAAGATGACTTCACTACACAATTCCACTTGAAAGACATTCTATTATTTCACTGATCCTTGGACACCTTGTTAGACTTTATACTGCAGAAAAAGCTTAATAAACTAAGAAAGCGCTTAACAGGTTTAGAAAAATCTCTCCATCAGTAAGTGTTTCAAGGTGGCAGCCAGCAGTGAAGGCTTTTGTGGATTCCAGATGGTGCTAAAGCTCCCCCCTTCACACATTTGCCTGGAGCTCTGCCATATCAAGAAATGGAATAATCTCACTAAACCTCTTCTGGCTGAGTTATAATATGTTTCTCAGAACTTTGTGAGGAAGTTACGTTTGCATTCACATTATTCTCCAAACTGCCTGCCACAAAGGCCATTGTAAATAATGGCCTATGTAAGCTCTAGTATTCTGGTTCTCATTAAAAACTGGCAGTACCCCAGAAAGTCACATTTTTCTCAAAAATGCAGAAATACCTTTCCTTCTTATTGCCTTCATTGAGTGTCACTTTGCTTCACACCTAGCTAATACCATTCACTTATAAAACTGCTGCACTAATTGTGAAGTATTCAGCTTCTTTTTTTCTTTCATTTCTTTGTTTTACAACAAAGTAGTTGGTTGAAGTTCCTTTAAATTCAAATCCTGTCTTTTCACCTTGTGGTTTATGAGAAATTAAAAGCACTGCAAAAGTATCACACACCCATAACAGTGTGAGGACTCTCCTCTTTTGATGCAAAGCCCAGATCACAATTCCACCATCTCAGACAGACTGGAGTGCCAAATCAAGATCCAGTTACTTCACCAGTTAAGTGCGTTTCATCACAGTTTGTTCCTACTAAGCAGTCACCCCTCTGATCTCAAGGCACTTTTCAGAACCAAAATTTGCCCATGTGATATTACTGCAGTTGAGATCTCTGTTTTTCAAATGCTACTACACTTCCTCACCCTTTAGAATAAGGTCACACAGTAGTTAAAAAAAACCTCAGCAAAGAAGTTAACAAAATCCCTCATGAGCTGAGAACCAGACCCATAAGGTAAGTCTACAAAAGTATGAAAGCTTCACAGTGTAAGTTTCCATGTGTCTAGGTCTTAATAGCTGACCAGCAAACTAGTTTAGGAAGGTCAACTAGATTCATACAATTATTGCACTTAGTCTACCGAAAACCAAAATTTTTGTGCCATTCTAGGCACATGTATCACAAATACATTTTTCTAAAGCACATCAACTGCAAGCTGGTACCACCCTGTTTCTGTCCATCTGGTTAATTCTAGGATGGTAACCAAATCCTAAGTGTTATATAAAAGTATTACAGGAAAAGAATAAGACAGATCATTATGCTCATGTGGATTTTATAGCTGAAGTTTGTAGCAGCAAATTCACTTAGGAACTCTAAATTTTGGAGTGAGAAAGGCTAGATCTCTCACCAAACAACATATGCTGTATGGTTAGATGTGTGCAAATTGAGGGAAATTAATTTGTAATGACTAAAAACTTAGGCAAATGACTAAGATGTGCTGATACAACAGACTGCAAGTAAACCTATTTATTCTCCTCTATATTCTCAACAATCCTGAGCAGAGTTGCATACACAAATCTACCTACATGCAACACCAAAAGGAAAAGCAGCAGGCCCATGCTGCTATCAGAGAGATTTGTAATCTTAACACTTTGTTTTTAAGTAATTTGTCCCTGATGTTACACTTCTAAAAAAAACCAACAAAACCAAACATAACAAAACCTAAAAACCCAAACCAAAACAAAAGAAATACTCCAGAATTAGCATGTAACATCATTAGGACAGTAACAAAATAATTCTTGGTTGTTGCTCGTGGGAGCAACAAGAGGACATGCAATATAGGAACGGGCCCTGTGCTTAAAGCACTCCTGATCCTAGGACAAAGCTGAGAGAAAGGGAATTAACATAAAAGCAAAGCAGGAGACAAGATGTCTTGTTTCTTTTTGATTGGAAGGCAATGCCACAAAGGGATAATTTTATGGGGTGGAGGGAAGGAGCCATTGCAAAAGGAGAATTTAACAGTGGCAGCAAAAGGACGAGGAAGGAGACAGCAGCAGGCTGCTGAAGACCACAGCTGAAGGCCAGCAGTCAGTGGACATAAAACAGACAAGGCAAAGAATATTCAGATCATCCTGAGTTCAAGTGGGAGAAAGTCTAAGAGGGGTCAGCCATTTCCTAAGACTGGGGAGCTTCCTGCTGCCCAAACGTGTGTGTGTCCATATCTGTGCACACACACACACACGGAGGAGTGTGAGCCCAGCTCTTCCTCCCCACCTCATGTCTTAATGATGATGTCTCGGTGTTTCCATGGCACTTCCCTAGAATGCAGTTCTGCAGTCCATCAGGCTGAATTACAGCATGGAGACAGGCAGATGACTGGATTAAAAAGATGTCAGGGAAGTTCAAGGTTGACATCACAGGCAGAATTGGTCTGGAGCTTTCATAATTCAAAAGATACGAGCTATGAAACAACAGCCGTGGGAACCCATAATCCTGCAGACCCAGTAAGACCACCATCCAGCTGTTCCTCTGGAGCTGCACCTTCACAGCTCCAAGGCTAATACACATTTGCAAAAATGAAACTCCACTTGCTGTTCACATCTTTTGCTGCAGGTCTTATAGCTCCCACATAAACTAAAGATACTTCATTAAGTGATTCAGGTCATAAAATTCAACTTTTAAGTCCCTGTAGGTTACTTATAATTCTCTTCCTTCCCTAACCAGTTTCACTGCAGCATGCAAGTTTCACTTACTTCAGCTCCCAGGGCTCACTCAAATCTGCCAAATCAAGGTCACAAACTCAAAAGACAAATAGCCCTTTGAGCAGCTCTAACTCCCTGCAATGGAAGGAGCTCCCTGCAAAAGCAGCAGCACCATCTCACCTCTAACCCACATGTTTTTCAGGATAGAAACATCCTGACATATACTACATGAATATTGCACACCTCCTCTAATGCTCAATGCCACCTAAAACTGTCTGAGCCTCCCAGGTAAATGTGTGTATCTCACAGCCTGACGTATTCAAAGAAGCCACTCTGCACACTTCACACAGCCCTGTGAGCTGTGCACAACTGACACAGCTAAAACAAAGGTCTCCGTGGGCTGCAAGTCAACTCAAGACATCCCAAATACCACTGTGGTTGTACATGTATATTAACTAATGAAGAAGTGTTACAAAGTAAGCAGGAAGCAAATTCAGTTGTGTCTGTTTCCCATTATAAGGCATTTAACTGCCCTTTAAAAACTGCAACAAATACATACTTTGTGCGCAAAATTGTCTAATTTATATCACTACTTCAAAAGAGAAACTACACTTACATATATAGGGACTGCACAAATGCTTCCGTCACTATTAAGAAGAAAGGTTAGGGAAAACTGTTTAAGGTAGCACAGCTACAAAGCTCTAACTCCCCCAAATCTGAAGAGCAGATACCCCAAGCCTGTCCCAGAAAAGCACAGGGCACCATGCCTTTTGTAGCCTATCAAATTTCTGTGAGTTGTGGTCAATGTGCTGAACTTCACAAAACCACAACTTACATGTGTTTGGCACAACTGGCTGTAGAACATCTGAACATGCCCATCCCAAAGATCCTTTCAGGTCTGGATGGCAGAAAAACAAAGCAGTAGAACAAGGTCATTCTGGCTTGCAGTTATGGATAAGAACAAACTGAAAGGCAGTTGCCTTCTTCAGGGTGACCCTACAGGATCCAGTCCTCCAACCTACCCAGACAAAGGAACCTTTAGATCCACTCTTATTTCCATCACTCCCCACAGCCCATGTACCTGGGCTTCCTTCCTCACTAAAAGAAAGAATGGAGAACACTGTGTTCAGGTCTTGCCCTAGCACGCAGCTGTGTCCATGACTTCATACCTGAAAGACAAGAGTGCTCTGAGATTCCAGTCTAGGGATCTCTTTATGAATTTTAGGCCTCAGCTCTGTCAATGGCTGGTGCTTGTACAGCTTTCTATTTCACAGTCCTTGTTTTTGACAGAGATGTCTAGAGGATATATTAGCACACCTTCATTTTACAGCAGCAGCAGCTTTAAATCCACATTAGATTATAAACCTGCAATACTTGTTTTCTTTTTTATAACACTACAATGCTTTTTGCACCTGATCTATTTCTTAAATCATATGCAGAACACCAGGTCATCTGAACCTTTTGGGACTAGAGGGACCATCCAAAATTGCTCTGCTTTCTCCCACTGACTCTCAGATAGTCCCTGACAAAACTGTCCCCTCTAGCCGGCCCATGCACTGGATGGCAGCACTCCACCAATTACTGTTTTTTTCTTAGACAAAACATAGAAATCTATGGAACTTGCTTGTAGCCTGGATGCTGGTCTGGAAGAAAATGCAGAGCAATAGATTTTTGCCATTGCTTTCTCAGTTTATTTTTCAATTCAGAATTAGACATGCAGCTGTTACAGTAAAAGTTAAGGATTCAAAGGCAACCAAAACTTCATGCTTTAGATTGTCTGTACAGTTTAACTTTGTCCCTTGCAAATGTGGATCTCTACACCTCACAAGAAGGGGAACATCTACTAGTAACCAGGAAGACACATGCTTCATGCCCAAGCCTTGGGCATTGGCAGAAAGGAATTCATTTCCTCATTTTTCCAACAGATCTCTTGTGTATAATACTGCCATGTGAGAGAGCTGGAGTTAGACAGGGAGCCCTGAGTTAGGGGTTCACCAGTTTTCAGGGCTATTGTGTTTGAAACATTGCTTCATGTACTTAAACAGAACAAAGCAATACCACATTACAGCAGTGCCCAAGAAAGGAAGATCAGAGACTGGTGACTGCTTTAATTTCCAGCTAGAGATTCATCAAAAGTGGACAGAAGAGCCCAGAATTTCATGTCATTAAAGGAAAAGTAAATAAAATGACCACTCATGAGAACAGTTGGAATTGAACACTCAGAATAGTTAAAGTGGGTATAGCTAATTTTCTACTGTATTAATTCAATATAAATCATTGAAAAACACTACAGCCAAGAGCTTCTAACAACTGTAACCCCTTATTCAATCAACAAATGAAAAATTAAGCAACATTATCTAAATAAAGGATACATATGAAGAGGGGGATTATAGCAAGCATTGTCAGAATATGATCAAATAGTCAGTACAATTCTGCTTACAAAAAATAACCCAACAACCACCTCCTCAGACTTAACAACCCACAGCAGTTACTCTACCTGAGAGGGTATTTATCTGTACCAGCACAGGTGACAAAATGTAATAAAAATCTGTAAGTCAAGGTGGAATTCAGCTGTTTGGTACTGGAGCAAATGGATCAAGAGCCACATTAACGCTTTCCTGCAACACGAAAGTTGTGACCTTAAATCCTGGCACTTTTCTGTGCATTTCTGTCCATAAATAACTTCTCAACCACCATGAACACTGGTCACTAATGCCAGATTATCTCCTCCTCTCTTATTTGAAGATATTTGCTTAGTCAGAGAAAACAGCCGTTTATTTCTCAAGTCTAAACCCAATTATTAAACTATTTTCTAGTACCAAAGCATACCAAGAGCTGTGGCAAGA
This sequence comes from Climacteris rufus, assembly GCA_013398175.1. NCBI lineage: Eukaryota > Metazoa > Chordata > Aves > Passeriformes > Climacteridae > Climacteris > Climacteris rufus. Next base: position 245,842 of record VZRZ01004219.1, read on the forward strand.
CGGACAAGGCCGTACTTGCTGACGCCAAAACGCGAGCGCAGCGCCACAACCCGCTCGGATGCTGCGAGCATGTGCTGCCCTCTCCTGGAAAATCACTCACTGTTAACACCTCTCCCAACCTTCTGTGCTGTAACCCACCACAGAGAACAAAAAGAAGAGTTTCTCCTAGATCCAGTCCGAGGCCTTTTTGGGCCTCCAAGAATGCAGCCCGATTTCCTTCTCCACACGCATGTACCAGGCTGTGAACCCACAGGCAGCAGCAAAACATTAGGGACAGGAAGGAGCTCCCAGCTGTTGGCAGGACAGGCCCCAGCCTAAGGCCTGGCCCTGCCCTACTGTCTTTGCCAGGAGCTGGACAGAGCATGTCCACCCACCACCTTTACTGGCTGTAGTCCATGCATTCAATTCCACAGACAGACTGAGCTGCCAGCCTGCTGGGCAGCTGGGGACGAGTCATTGTTATGTCACGCTGATCACACACTCAAGAGTGTGCACCCGTAAGTGAATTAAAATGCAAGGGAGAAGCAGACAGTGAAAGAAGGCAGTTCTGGCAGTTTTATAGGCAATGAGGGTCAAGGCATGACATTGTCACCAGCTCAACTGGAAGGGCAAATACTCCCCAGTTCTTGCCCAGACTCAGGAGTGGAGGCCTGACACAGCCCTTTGTCAGTCGCACCACAGATTGCCTCAAAGCTACGGTGCCTGTCCATGCCTTCACTGCCCTCAAGATCCTGGTGAGTGTTCCTGAATCAGGCAGGGCTCGTTCACAGGGGAAGTAAACTGCTAAGAAATGCAGGCCACTCTAGTAATCTTAAAGGATTTAGGAATAAGTCTAAGAATTGCAAGACTTTCCCAGAGGCTATCCCAGTTTTGTTTACAGTTACGACTGGAAGTCACGTATAAATGAGCTCACGGCTAAGTCATGTCCCTGAACCTGAAGCAAAGGGTGTTGAGCTACTCAGCACTACACAAGTCAGAGCTGGGGACAGGCTGGGACCAAAACCAGAAACAAAGACCCTTAACACAATTTGCCCCACAGCTCATAACAAACCAAGCCCCTTCTGACCTCCTGCAACATTAGAGGCAGCAGGGGGGTGGCAGGCATTTGTCTTGACACAGCAATGCTCTCCTTGCAGGAAAACACAGCACTTATTCTCCTTTTTGCTGTACAATAAAGATGACTTCTCCAGAGAAAAAAGCCTGCAACTTTTCAGCCCTGCCAAGTCCTTCTGTACATATTAACTTGAGAGCTGCTGTTGATCTTCATTCTTGAGCTACAGCACTGCAATTTTTCCCTTTTCTTTTTTTTTTTCTTTCCGAACAAACAGCTGTGTTACCTTAAATATGATAGCAATGGGAATATCTTCTGACAGAGTGTTGTGCCTCAGGTAAAATCTTCCTTGTTTCACAACCATATTTGTTCTGCTCTTCTTCTCATGAGTGGAACTGAAGTTAAAATAAAAATAATACTATGTCCAACACAATGTTTGCACTGACTCCTAGAATCTTTTGTACAGAACTTAGCAAGCTTGAACAATCTTTCACCTGAATTTATCTCACTTTCTCCTCTTTTAAAAATTACATTAAAACAGCCAGGCATCAGCCTGTAACTCCAAGGTAACAGGGTGTTATCACCTGTGATACGGACTAATTGGAATCTTTGACTTAAGCAAGTAGAAGTCTACTTTTTAAAATCACCTTTGCATGCTTTTGTAACCAATTTTGATGTAACCAGCAAGGTCAAACTGTGAACAAGTACTGTGATAACAACAGTAATGACATAGCAATACTTGGTGTACATTAACCTCATCCAGGCTTACAGGGAGACAGTAATCAGGAGAGATGTGCAATAAGCCTCTGGAGAAATAAAAACAGCCCTCACAATGAACAGTGACAAGCACCATATTATATCAGCATGCAGTTTAAAAAGTAAAACACAATCAACAAAAAGGAAAAAAAAAAGAAAAAGCAAAACAAACAAAAAGTGATTAAGGAGGAAAGGTCAAATTTAGACTATCTTGCCATTTTCAGTAATTTGTGTAATACAAAAAGATTTTTGTTTCCTCCTCAGCTGTCTTTGCCTTTAGAAGTTTTTATGCCAATTTTATGTAGAGAGACAGACAAAAGGTTACATCCAACTTCCACCTCAGTAACTTCATGTTGCTTGCTGCAAACTGAGACCAAGCTCCATCAGTTAGGAAGCACACTTTGTTGTGTTAAAAATTAGAACTTGCTTTTTTCTTAATCTTTATAAACACACAAGCAACTCTCACTGATTTTTGTGGGAATACTACACTCTTCTGGGGGTGATGTTTTAGCATACAAAATGACATCAGGAAGATGGGGGCACTGAACATCTACAGCTCTTTTCTGTTAAACTATACTAGGAAGAAACCTACACAGCTATTTCAACTACAACAATGAAGTTTTAAAACTCTGGGTTTATGTCCTTTATGTAACTGTAGGAATTTACCATACCTGGTAACAGAAGCACCAACTGTGCCTTTTCGATCAGCTTCCACAATGATTCTGTTTTTGGATAACTGCTCTTGAATAAGAATTACTTTCTCTACACCTTTAACAATGAAATAGCCACCTAATTAATAGAAAAGAAATATTTTGCATGTCAGTACCCTTGTACCTTACCTGCCTCCTCCAATATGCCTTTGAATATAAATTGTTAGCAAGTAAACTGTGAGTACACAATGGGATAGTAAATTCTCCTTTAAAAGCGCAATGGACAAACTTGACAGATAAAACCCAAAGAAGGTGCTTGTTATAATGCTTCATCTCCTCTCTACATATCAAATGTTACCATGCAACATCTTATTCTTGCTTTACAACAGGCAACAAATGAGAGTTCCCACTCTGGAGCACATCATACCCCACCCTTCCCTGATCTGCTTAATTTTCCATGAACAACTCTATCTCTGTTCCCACACAACACATTGTTATACAGTACTACATACAAAATTCGAAATAAAATATTCAAAATTTTCGTGTGTTGGTTTTTGTGGTTGAAAACTTCGTCTGCAAATACAAACTGATCATGCTTTCAGTAATTTCTTGCTATTTTCAAAAGCCTGATGATTTCTCTTAGTTGCAAGCACACACTTGAGGAGTTTCCACAAGAACTTCATGGTGGCAGGAAACATACCAAAGGATACTTCTTTGCCGAGAAAGATTTAAAACTAAAAGCACAGATGGGGAAAAAAAAGACATGAGTGAAAATGTACCTGGATCTAAAGGACATTCATTAAGTTTGGCAAATTCTGCTGGAGTTTTCCCAGTAAGTACACAATTGGAGCTCCGCAGCATTATAGGCATTCTGCAAGAAAAACAGTTACAATTTTACTTCAGATTCAGACAGAAGAATAAGAAGAGTCAAATAAAATTTTAAAAAAGCTGCACAAATTGGAGAAAATATGTTTAAGGTAATTAGAACACATGCATGCTGTAAGCAACAGGTTTTTCCTCTAAGTCCACCTTATTTGATTGAAAGGAGACCTGAAACTGGACACCTACTAGCACAAACCACTGGCTTCCTGTTTAATTGTTATGCAGCTACTCAGGCATTGTGACAAGCAGGGGCACCAAGGCCAATGACAATTGATGCAAAGACTCCTGGTCCCCAGAACACTCTGCAGTGAAGAACATGCTGCTGCAGATCCACTGCTACCAGTCTTCATTAGATAAAGCCAGTTCATACCTCATTCCCCACACAGGAATGACACCTTCTGGCTGCAGACAGATAGTGCCTCTATGAAGTTTCCCCAGAAGTAGCTCTGATTTCTCTGGTATTCTGGCACAAGAGGCCTGGAGCAAGCATTCTGTGAAGCTACACGTGGTGGAAAGCTATTTCAAGAACTTTAAAGCAAATTCAATGCTTAGGGAAGGAAAAATAAAGAGAAACTGAAAATGCACAGACTGGATATGAGGCAAAACTTCTTCACCATGAGGACAGCCAAGCACCGGAAAAGCTGCACAGGGAAGTTGGGCACTCTCCATTTAGGGAGGTCTTCAGGATCTGACAGAATAAAGCACTGAGCAGCCTGGTTTGATCACAGAGCTGACCCCTTTTTAAGCAGGAGGCTGTACTAGAAGTTGAGCAGGAGGTTGCAGTCTTTCAACACAAATTATTCTATCACCCTGTGATAAATCAGAGAATGTTCACTTTCAATTTGGCTTATTCAACAACTAACAGATTTTGCAGTTAGTCTTAAAAAGTGTACTTTTAGTCAGCTTCATAATGTATCTTTTCACTCTCAGATTTTTCTTTAAAACTTTTGAAAGAGAGCATAGTTTACTGCCAAAGAGAAAGCTGTATTTTGCAAAAGATGAAAAGAATTTATCACTACATCTATCAAAAGACCTCCACGCCCTTTAGCCTCTTCTCCAAAAAAGCTGACTTTCAATCCAGCTTACAGAATTTCACTCCTTGGTGGACAGCCCTTGTAAGATCTGTGCTTCAAGTGTTTCCTAAGACATATGTTGACAAAATTTATTCATGAATCCTACTATGCAACCTCTGAGATTTTTCATTCAAATTTATCTGGATAAGAAACAAGATTAGGCTGTATTTCTTGTATTCAAATCTTATAAATTATTTGTTATATTCATATTCTTAAATCTTAAAAGAAAACTGATGAACTCAAATTCTGTATTTTTGCAGAGCATAAAAAGCTATCTTGTCACTGTATTTCATGGAGAAAATGCTTCCTGGAGATAAGAAGCTTCATAGGACAAGCCAAATCTTCTATCATACACACAATAATCCTAATGCATTGGCTATTTATATCAGCAACAGGAACCAGCTGGCATAAGGTAAATCAAATTACTGAAAACTCCAATGAAAGAGATGTCATAAAGTACCTTTTTTTCACTTGCAAACAATAAAATATTTTGCAGCTAACACAAGACAAAATAGTAATTCATTCTATTTTTGAGGGTATTTTAATTTTTTTTTTGCATCTGAAGTTATCAGGAAGAAAATGAGGAAAAAAGGAAAATAAAGTTATTGAATTTCTGTGCATAAAAACACAGAAAATTTGGAATGCTACTATGCACTCATATGAAACTTTCTTTTTAAAGACACAAAATACAAAGATATTGCCTTTTTTGTTTTTTTTGTTTTCTTTCCAACATACATAGGGTATCAACCCTGCCAAACAACAGAAGTAAGAGAGGAAAGAACATACAACTTTCCTGTCCCAGTCTGAACTGCATGTCAAACAAGAGCATTGTGTATCTATTCACTTGGCCAAAGGAAATCAGTATAATACCTGGGAGAGACAAGGAAAATTATTTTCCATGGAAATGATAGCCACATATTAACAGTTTTTAACAGCAAACAGACTTTTGGCACATATGCCCTTAAATCCAGTCTAATGACATAACTTTGGTTTTTAACCAAGCCAATTTGAAATGAAAGCTTAACTTGTACAGCAGAGCTGCTAATGGTTGCTTTACTGGTTTAACCATCCACCTTCCACAGATGCACCTCTACATATTCTGTATGAAAGACTAAGCAATTTGCCTACAACGGAAATACGCTTGATTTCATTTTACAAGAATGTAACTTGCAGCTCCAGTATTGTTTTGTGCATTTCCCTCTTTAGTTTTATATCAACAGAACCATAGACAACATCCATCCTTACCTCCATCCTTCTCTGGAAGGAGACACTACCAGAAGCTTTTGCAAAACAAAATGTTAGAACCTAAAAATCATACCCTGTGCAGATGTTTATGAAGATCTGCCTGCTCGCTGTTTCTTTCAACAAGGAAGCAAGGTTACCCTGCATTCATTCTGCAGTAAAAGCTGTTGCCAGCATGGCAGCAAAGGAGGACTGGCAGCAGCAGCAGCTCAGCCCGTGCTGTCTCACCTGCCGATGGGTAAGGCATTGCGGATGATCCTCTGGCTCCCCCGGGTGTACTCAATATCCACGGTAATGGGGGCAGAGTAGGTCATGTCCCTCAGGCGGCACTGAAACGACAACAGGCACGGTCAGGGCTCACCTTCAAGCTGAAGAACCTCTCTTCAAACATCCCATGTTTGCTCTGTGTCCTGTAAGTCCTCACAAAGAAAGCAAGCAAAGCAAAGCAAAGCTTGAGCAAGATCTTCATGGTACCTGAAGAGTGTTTGCTAGACTCTCCTGTTTCAAACAAAATCCAAATACAATCACTATGATGTTTCAAAAGCAACCAGAAGATCTGTGTCTTCAGAAGCCAGCACTGCAGAGCATAACTTCTAAACTGTCCAATTAACCAAACAGGTCTAATCAGCAGAGCTGACACAAAGACCACACTGTGTCTGAGCAGTGCTCAGCTCAGGGACATCTCTACATGCAGCCTCTCAAGAGCTGAAGGGTTGTGCTCTCATATGAGGTTTGAAAGAATGGAAAGGCACAAGATTGAGAGAGACACTGTGCTACCTCATAAATAGAATGAGCAAACCTCACTGTATGGTACCATTTCTAAAGATGACTTACAGAAGGCTCACTATAGAATCACTTCCTGTAAAGACTCCCAGAATTTGTCTGCAAATTCCTTGGAGACCAGGAGAAGCAGAATATAGATATCTAGATAGCTCAAGGCTCAATCATTTCTAACTTGATCTTTCTGGTCTGCTCTCCCCAGCCTCACTCCAAGACTCTGTCAGCAGCCCCTAAGGCATTGTGTATCTTCATGCAAGACAGGCCTTACTGCATTTCCTGCACACACAGAGCAACTCACAGCAGGTCATCCATGACCCCACTGACCATTCTTTACCTTTCAGCTCCAGGTTTATAAGCATTCAGTCTTGCACATTCATGGTTCTGTAATCTTTCAGTGTTATCAGTGCACTAATAAAGAGCAAGGAAGGTTGTGCTATGCATTTCCTATTACTAAGGAAAAATGTCTCAAGAATCATCACAAACTGGATGCTTCTCTCTACATTACAAAGTAAACTGCTTCTCTAGTAATAAAATACTGATGTGCACCAGCAGTTTCCAAGTTGTGCCTTGCAGGAAACTAGGTCCCACTGTGGTCCCAGCAATTGCATCCAATTTAAAAGTAACTGAGAATACTTCCTTTTTATAATTACTTTAAATTCATCTGTATGAATAGTTCATGAAACTCCCTTGAAGACTGCAGGAGAAGGAGAGTTTGCCTCCTTAGTACTACTCAGGGGGAAAAAAAGGCCTGGGGGATTCTCTGGGTGTGCTTTTTTAAGCAAGACACAGATATAAATCACAAATTACTGTATAATATTCCAGCAGTTGTATTCTTGTATCTCCTTCCTTGAGGTACCTTCTTACTATAGGCACTTCAAGGTAAAAGACAGGCATGACTTGATACACACTCAGACCCTTATGGATATCTGATCACTTTAGGTATAAGTGGGAAGAAATTTTGTAAGACTTCAACAGAGAAATATAATGGCACATTCCTAAGTATCTAATCCTTGTTTTTTAAAAGTGCATCCTGGCTGAACCTCAGCAGCATCCTATTTAAGAAAATAACTATGGCCTTCACATGTGTACAGCACATGTACAGTACTGAAAAATAAAGAGAAATTATGAACTAGCATTAAGCATCAATGAGAACATATTTGAGATGGAAAAGTAGGTTATTCTAAACTCAAGGCCAGTATGCTCTATGAAGCATTTATTTTGCCTTCTTCTGCATGTACAGTCACTTTAGTTATAAAGTAGGCAAGCATTTCAATTCCTGGGTTCCTGAACATGAGTTGTCGGCCACGAATAATTTTTGCATGCAATTTCGTTCATACGAAAGAAATCTTCCCAGCTGCATTTTGTGCATGTTCACATCTACTGATTTAACACTAGCTATCTACCTGTGAGATGCCTCAACCATCATGTATTGCATCTGGCTGAGTTAATGGCTTTATTTAAAAGCTTTCCATCGAACCAAATGAGATTTGAGTCAGGTTACTGAAGACAGAAAGTAGTTACGCCCAAGTGGCAGCCATTGGACAGCTGGGTCTTAGAGAATTCCTCCACAGCACAGACTGTATTTCATGATACTCCAGATTAGACCAAAAAAAACCCAATTCAGCTTCCAGTATCAAGTGGATATAGCACAAGACAAGCATCTCATATATGAACTGAATTATGAGGTTGAGAACTGGCTATATGCAGGTCAATGAGTGCAAGTGCCAAGCCCAGTTCCCGTTCTGAGGCCAAAAAGAGGTTGTCACTACCTCTGCTGCAGTGGTTTAAATCTCAAAGCACAATAGGAGAGAAATACTGTGTTCCTGAGCACACTCTGAAGAGAACTGAATGCCTCTAGATACATGAAAACAATCCTAAAAAGTTCAAAGCCTATGTCAGTTTATGGCTTTCTTAGACATACAGAGCTACTTTATATCCTGTTGGTCAAAACCAACAGACATCCTGATTTCAGTCACCGCAGCATTTGTTCTCCAACACTCATTTTTATTCCAGAAGGACACAATCCTACAAGCTTGTTAACCTACACAGTTACAGCACTGCAATGAAGTTAAATATACACCCCATAAGGCTAATGTTCTTCTGCAGCTTCTTATCATTTCAACAATTTCCATCTGTTTCTGCTTAAAGTTTCCAAGTTTGCTTTCTGAATCAGACTTAAAAAATAAGGCCAAAAAATCAGATACACGTTCCCAAAGACTGGAAGGGAAATAGAGACTGACGTGACCTACAGTGCAGACAGGAGCAAGGCTAATATTAAAAATAAATTAATAAAAATATCAAAGAACCCTTCATTGTAGTGTGAGGTCTTCAGCTTTGTCATAAGGAGAGACACAAGTGAAGTACTTCTCACCACTTTCATGGAAACCCTCACAAGTTCAGCTACTACAAAACACTAAACACGGCTACTTGCATGCCAAAAAAAGACAATTAAAAATAAAATTAAAAGGCTTTATTACATTATGTTTAAATCTCTTAAGGCTTCTTTTACAGTGATGGTGGAATGCATTGTACTAATGCAACATGCATGTACTTAAAATTATATGCAGCTATTATCCAAGACATTCCCAAGATAAATAAAAAAACAGAGGACAGATGCAAACATTAATACCTCATGAGGTGACACAGGTCGTGTCACATTGAAGCTTTCTTCCACATCTGGAGTACCCACATAGATATTGAGGTACCTGTAACACAGTTCCAAAATAAGCAATGAGTCAAATATTTTTCAGGCAACCTGAAGGAAGCAAAATTTTATATATACTGAAAAATGAAGTTACTTTGACAAACACAAGTTGACTACTAATGAGCAATGATTCTTCCCAAAGTAACCCATTGTATTTGAGCTGTGGCTAGTTAATTAAAAAACTTAGCCTGCACATGCAATAAATCTTTACATTTTCCCATCCTTAATTGCATAAAGTAAGAGGTAAGTCATGGAAAATACACTCCTGATTTACACCTACACAAGCTGTAAAGCTATCACTTCATAGCTGATGACAAACCCATGAGATTGTACTCATGCTGCTACTGATATGGAAATCATTCCATGCTTACTTCAGGTACCACATGGGGTCAGCATCACTTGTAACCTTTTCATTGGCCTTCATGATCTTCTTTATCTGCAAGGGGAAAAGAACAAAATAGAACCACGGGCCTTTCCTGAGTACTTTGAGCCACTCCAATCCCCCCAGGAAAGCCTACCTCGACGTTGATGAAGTAGTTGAATGAGTCTATGTGCTGCTTCACCAGTCCTTTCACCTGAAAAATGCATGCAGGCAGCACATAAAATTAACTTTAGTAACATTAATTATGCAAGGCAGAAATTAAGATCTAAGCATTCATAATTAGTTTTGGATCTGTGCTAAATTCTGCCAGTTGACAAACTTGTGGGAAGAGCCTAGACAATCACTCTGGCTCTGCACCACATTTCCAAGCTTACACCAGAGCTGCCACATAAAGACCATGAACAGGGTCTCTGAGTGCCAGTAAAGCACTAAAATAATCTGGAAACATTACAGATATACAGCATTGATTGAGAATAACCACACAAAAATGCAAACCTCTAAGAGGATGTCTCCACAAAATTATCTTTAAATTAATCTAAAAACAATCTCTGGAACAAGTCTATTTATAACTGTAGGGAACAAAAAAAAAAAAGGCAACATCCACAAAAAAGTGAAGACAGGTGTTCTGTGAAACAGCAAAAGCTAGAAGAAGGAAATGTAAAGTTAGAAAGGAGATAAAGTACTCACACCATGAAATAAGTGCATAGCACTAACCTTTAGAAATGCTGGAAGAAGTCTCCATTTTTCCTGAAAACAAAAAACAGTTTGAAATGTCTTTCCAAGGAGTACCCAAACATCTAAGATGCTTCAGCATTTTTGTCTGTACGTTTTATTATTATTGTTGTCTTTTAAACAGTAACATTATTTAAAATCAGATCCATTACAGGAAAAAGAATAAGACTGTCTAAAGCCAACAAAAATAGAGAGAAATAACCTGGATCATCTTAGTAAACCATATGTACAGTACTCATTCAGGCTGCAACAGCACACTGCCTTTTCTAATAGCAACCTCTGTGAAAATGTATTTTTCTCTGAAAATTCCCTAATACCATGTCTTTGTTTAAGATGAACTAATTTTTTTTTTTGTTCTGCTAACACTGTAAATTATATTCCTAGAAAGGGGAGATTTCCTACAACTTTTACTTTACAAAATACATGCAAGGTGCTCAGTCCTGAGAGCAGCACTTGTAGACACAAGTCTCTGTACCACTCAGCAGGACCCTAAGTTCTACAAAGATTTAACAACAGTACTGACAAGTGCTAAGTATATCAAGGCTCCAACAAACCTTCCCCTATTTCTCCTCTTCGATGATCACAAGAACATCTCTTTACATCAGCCCCACTTTCTCCCACCATGGCAATGCAAAAGCTTGCATACACCTTTGGCTAGAAACAAAATCCTGTTATTTAGGAAGTGTCCAGTTCTCATATGTTTCTCCATCTACTACCATTTAAAAATACTACAAAATTAATAATGAAGAAAACCCAGTAGAAAACTATTAGCTTTCTTATATCCACAGAAATGTTGATGGTGCTCTTGGTTTTCAGCCTTCACTGCTGTTGCTTGTTAACCTACTAATCTTGCTTGTGATCCCAATTTAACATCTGATAATGGCAAAAGTAATGCAGTAAAAAGAGACACGTGGAGCAAGGTGTAGCTTTTACTATCGGTCCATTGTGGTTTATATGCAGGAGCGTTTAGAGTCTGGAAAGCTGAATAATAGTTGGTATCAAGCTTTTATGATCTAAATGTCATGTGTCTCCTAAAATGAGAAAAAAGACACATGAAAAACGGAGGGTTAATCTGTTAAATAGTAACGCAATTCAACTGACGACCTAAGGATGAGACTAATTATTTTAACCTTAAGTAAATATTTCAAGGCCAGGCTGCACGGGGCACTGGCGAACCTGGCGTAGTGGGAGGCGTCCCTGCCCATGGCAGGGGGATGGAACGGGATGAGCTGTAAGGTCCCTGCCACCCCAGCCCATTCTGTGACTGCGTGTGCGGGACAGGCCGGGCACAGGCGGGGGACGGGACGGCACCTCCGGAGGCCGAGCCCGGGTTCATGAGGGGCTGCCCGCGGGCAGCTCGGGCCAGAGAACGCCCCCCCAACACACACAGAGCGAGAGGCGCGGGCAGGGGAGAGCTCCACGTGTGCGCGGGCAGGCGACTCCTTCCAGCCCAGCCCAGCCCCGCTCCGGCAGCGCCCGCGGCGCGCCGCCCCGTCCCCCGCGGCCCGGCC
>VZRZ01004219.1:257673-273554 GCA_013398175.1 Climacteris rufus
GCGGTCAGGGCTCCCCGGCCCGCCCCTCCCGGGGCCCGCCCTCCTCCCGGGGCACCGCGGACCCGGCCGCCGCCCTCATGGTGCCGCAGCCGCGGGTGCAGCAGGCGGCAGGGACGCAGAACAGTTGAAGTTTAAGCTCCTTTCTTGCAATTTTTAGCATGAAAAGCAACGCGGGACATAAACTTTTAGCATTATTATCATCGTTTTGATTGTCGCCTTCTGCTCTTCAGTGCTGGAGCTGGATCACCTACAAACGCTTTTTTCCTTTGCAAGGGTCAGTGGTCTAGAGTCAGCAAAATCCCAAATATAAGGTGCTACTCGTCCTCCCCAGTCCAGGATTAAACAAGAAACATTTGTGATTCCGCGGCAGTAAATGTTTGCCGAGCAATTGCTAAGTAGCTTTTAAAAGCAGAGCGTGAAAACAGGAGCTCCACACGTCTGCTGTGGTCATTTCACGAGTAACATTCACAGAGGTGGGCCTGGGTCTGGGCTCCACCCACCCTGGACACGAAGGCCCAGGTTAAACACAACGAGGAGTAACATTTCAAACCATTTCCATTTGGTTTCCTGCCTCAAGCGCACAGACAGCGGAGAATTCGTTTAATACGTGGCAATCCATGTTTAATCCATGGCAAGTCCTCTTTCGGATATGGGGGAAGCTTGAAGCAGCTTCTCACAGTGGCCACCCCTGGAGCCCACCCCGTCCTCAATTTTGCCGTGCAAACCCAATACATCCTTCTTCAGGCAGTCAGATTTAAGCAACTGTTTTCACTGTGATTTGTGCAGCTGGATTAAAGTCACTACTCTAGAATGGAGCTGCTCCTGAGAACTCACAGAAAAAGGGTCACAACATATTAGTGAAGTCATTTATCTTTGACATTTAACAATCCATTGCATTTAATAAGGTTTGTATAAATGACTTTTCACCACTTCTGGTATCACAAACAAAATTTAATGCATACAAACCCTAATATATTTGTTTTTTAACAAAGCTGCTCCAGAATGGCATCTTGTTTCACAAGGACAGCTTCAGAGCAAAGGCAAGTGCATTTCAGCCACAGTGCATAAAGAGCATGCAACACATGACATTAAACAGATGCAGTGTCCATGTTTGAAACATTAAATTAAAACACATTAAACAATCACTTGAAACATAGGCCATGCTATAAAATGCCCTTTGCAAGTCACCTTAATTACCAACCCTCCCCCCCGGTTAATGCTATCTTTTGAGTATTTACTGGTAAAAACAAGTATGACAGTTCTCCCAGTTCATTAAAGAGCTATAGTTTGATATTTATTTGTACAATAGAATGCATATAAAATATTAAAATTAAAAGTTCACAATCATGTTAACAATCACCTTTAAATGTTCATAAAATCCTTTTTTGGCTAAAGCTCAAAATCATGTAGGTATTTCTAAAGGTGTAGCAAATCACTAAGATTCCTTGCCCCTACCTGCTTTTGAAATGCATTCTTGTCTCAATGATTTTCAACTGCCTATCAACATTTCATATTCATCTGAGCAAGCCTGGCTTATTAAGTGGCACAGTTATTATATTCTAGGAGTTCCTTTCTCTCAGGTTTTCCAGGAAACAGTTCCCTTTAAAATATATGTTCATCTTTATTTTGTGCAATACAAGGGGTTTGTTTTTACAAGGATAGAGGAGAAGTGCACTGGAGAAATTTTTCTAAAAAGGCATTTTGAAAGAAGTTTTCTTTAACATGTAGATGTGACCAAAGTCCTTGGACACTGAAGAACAACTGACTAGAAGTAATTTCCCTTACTAAAACGGGTACACAATCTTTTAAAAATGGACTACAAAACCACAGTGCTAATAATGCCCAGTTTTTTTTAGACTTTTATGAGAGACACAGTAATGTACATATACAATTTGTGTGACACATTAAGCTTTTACATGTTATTTTTTTCTCTCTTAATAAAAAATAGATTGTAATATAAAATATTAAAAACAAGCTCTAACTTGTACCACACTGAAGTTTTCTATATATGACATCTTAAAAGGAGTATTATATGGTAATATATTAAAATATCATTTTCAAGTAAATTATTCAATTTCATAGACAAGAACATGTCTATAATATGTATTCCAGCACTATCTAATCCCAGTAATCTGAAATATGCAAAATAAAGCCTGTGTAAACTTAAAGTTCACTTCTACATCTCATAATTTCAATCCTATTCATTTTTTGTATGCAAGATTCCCAATGCCTTAAATGGAAACTAAGTACTGGGGCCTAGTCCAAAGGAATTTGAGGAAAACAGACAGACTGTGAAAAAGAGAACCTAATCCTATTTTTCAAGAAGGACTCATTATTTGGATTCTTGCTGTCAGATCAAAGAATATGTTGTGAAAACCCAAAACCTTACATTCTGTTGGATGAGGGCATGAAAGGGGGAGTTGTTCTGTGGTACACTGTAAGGTCAGTCTTAACTGCTTTTGGGAATAAAGGTTAGAAAGCCCTAACTTAAAAATACTTAATACCCATGCACTGAGATCAAAGATCAGTACATACACACATTAAAGATCTGTATGACGTCCACTGAATAAACAAAATGCTTATAAACATTATATACAGAAATTTACTCCACCCCCCAACATCACGTTTCTTAGGTGTTCATCATTAATCTCAATTGCAGTTGAGAAGCTGTGAATTATCCCTACTTTAAGTGGTGAATTCTGCTTCTGTAACTGCTATACTGCAAACAGCTTCTAACACTGGCATTCCTTAATGTAACAGAGGCAAAATTCTGGTTCCAGTAATTGCAGGAGTACCTGAACTTGGCCTAGCATGAACCTGGGTTTGGTTACTCAAGCAGTTATGCTATACTTTCTTCTTCAAAGTATTTTCAAAAACGTAATTGTTGTCTTAGATGCTACTCTACAAAAATAAAATACAATGTAAGCATAGTACATTTTATCTACAGTTGTTTTTTGTCATTTCATAACATTCATTGCTATATGTAATTATATTTGAGTTGAAAAATAACATTGTTTCAATGGTGGCAAAACAGCAAGTACCTTGCCAGCTCTTTCCCATCATAATAAATGTTTGCTCTGAAAATAATAATTCACTGGTTATTACAAGTGGCAATCCATTAAACAGTTTTTTCTGTTGAAATACATATATATGACCTTGACATGAATTTCTTTACAGTGAATTTCTGAATTTACAGAAACTCTCTGTTTACGTTTTACAAGACCTTTTTCCATCAACAGTCACTGGAGTAGGCTGTTCTTAGAGATGTGACTTCCCCACTGTTTGGAAGACAGAAAAAGGGTACATTTTTTAATTGCTAGATGTTTCTGCTTCTGTTTTCTCCATTGGTGCCTCAGGAAAAAGTAGTTTTCTAAGTATGTTTGCGTAGAATGGTCCATACACTTTTTTATTGAAGTTTACAATGCTTGCATACTGAGATCCAAGAAACTCCATCTCTGTCTGAATCACAGAAAGGCCCCCTGGCACAGTAGGCATACACTTCTGGAAACTTGGAAGAGCAAGCAAGCTTCTCATGAAGAGCTGGATTCGTTTGTCTGAAATGGAATATAAAGTACACTCAGAACAAATGTAAACCCAAGATGAAGCCACAGTCACTTGGGAAGCACCCTGCACATCAGCAAAGCAAAAAATCCAACAATGTAAACAATAGTTCTTTCCCAAGACTCTGCTGGGGTGGGAAACAATACTATTAGCTTCTTAAATTTCCCTACTGCAAGGTAGTCAGCATAAACCTAATGCAACAAGTTACATTACCTAATATGAAGTAGACTCAAAGGAAATAAAAACCACTATGTTTAAGCCAAGAATAGACACAAAGGAGACTGAATAGCACTCATTTTTCTAAATTCTTCTGCAAAATATTAGGCTATCTAGGCTTGTCTCTACAGGCACTTTTAGTAGTACTTCTAGCTGTGACTAACCATGCTCTGAAGCATACCAAGAACACCATCTCTACGTAAACAACATTTCCTTAGTCTTAGCTGAGCCAGTATTTTACTGAAGTAAGAAAATGCTTTTTGAAAGTAATTAGACATTGATTAAGCTTGCTGGAAATAAGTTTATAAACAGACATATACAGTATGACAGTTATGTAGTATCTTACTAACCAATCAAGGAACACACAGGATTATTCTTCTCAACAATATGAGCGATTTGACCCATTAAATTACTCTGTGTTTCTTCACTGAGAGTGGGAAGATCTCTTCCACTTAGAGACTTGTTCACTGTGCTGCAAATCTGGACACCAATAGCATTCAGAGCCTCCTTCAAATCAAAAGTGCTGGAAGAAACAGAAAAGCATTAAATTCTGCAGCTTCTGTAGCAGAGGTTGTAAAGTGCCCTCACTCGTTTCCCTTCTCTTTTAGTTTCAACCTGCTCTCTGCAATGAGAGAATTTTGAAAAGTTTTCATCTTCTGCTGCAGATTTATGTAAATCTACAGATACAGAAAAATCCCTATGTGAAAGATAAAATAAGGACCCAATTGTAATTCAAATGGGAAAAATAATTTCAAGGGTGTGGCAGTGACAGCAGTTAACTTTGTCCTTGTGCCTAGCTGTTTCTCTGGGCTATGTGCACAGATAGCATTTCATGAGAAAAAGCAGAGTGGAAAACTGTTTTATAAGACAGTCACATCACGCTTGCTTGTAATGCAAGCAGCAGCAGAAACAGGCAGCCAAATAACTTGAATTACCTACAAAAAGTTTGAAGCAACTAGAAAGATGATTTAGTGAATGTATTGGCACAGTCTCTCCAGTATTAGGAGTGCATGAACTTTACTACCAGGCTCCAAAATCTGTACACTAACATCAAGATCAGATCTCATGAAAATCTAGCTTTGAAAACATGTGTCTAACGTATAGTGGACATATTATAAAGGAAATATATAGATTATTAAAATTTGGTATCTTCCTATTAGTAACAAGCACTGGCTATGACACTGTAATTGTTTCCAACTGTTTCCTGTTAAAAAAATTAGAGTAAAAAACCCAAGGCCTTACTTCTTGTTCATGCCTTCAAGAAGAGGAAGGGAGATCCTTTTCAGTTGGTCAGCAAAATCAGGCACATCTACAATTGCTGCACCCACCATGTTGTTTGTTATGAGAGAAATACAAGCTATGATTTTTAATTGATTGAGCTTTTCTCTCAACTCCTGAAGACGAACTTCATCTGTTATTAGAGTCTAGAATTGAAACAATAATACCAATTTAGGAATAAGGAGGAGAGAGAGACAGGAAAAGGACAGCTCTAGGATGTAGTCACGAAGCATTACTATTTTTAATCACAAATACATTAAGCCAGAAGAGAGAGCAACTGAAATACCCTAAATATATGGTATAGCATGAAGTGGCATTATGTACAAGTACCAGAAGTAAGCCTGTGGTGGGAAGAAAAGTAATGCCTTCACAGTGCAGAGGAAACTGAGGACATTGCATCTTATCCCTCATCTCTGCTGATGGACCTGCAACCAACAATTCAGCCCATGATGTGGAATGCTCAGAGGATCCAGAGGACATTGTAACGACAAAGGTCACAAACAGAAAAGTCTTCTGGATTCAGCTGTCTTTTGAAAAAATTTGTCTTTTGAAAAAGATTTGTAACTGATGGATAGTGCTGAACAACTGTGCTTGACAACCACCAGTACAACCACAAGAGCAGGTTCTGCAAGTGATACATAACCTGCTATAGGCAAAAAGCCAGTTGATCATACCAAGAATGTAAGCAATTCCCATAGCAAGATGCAGCTGGAGTTTATTTTAGGTTAGAAGAGTTCATCCTAACCAAATCCCTGCACTGACCAGCACAGGGGCATTAAGATCCAACTGCAGTTGGTAGCAAATTCATAATATGGCAAACTAGATCCACCAGAAGATAACTGTATGTAGTTCTTATTCAGAACTGTTCACAGAAAGTTAAAAGAGAGGTTTCCCTTCTGTCTGCTGACTGAGAACACCAAGAGCACCCTCACGTATTTAGGAAATTCTCCGCCAGGCCACCCTACGTACAGCTAAAGCCCTCCCTGAAAATGCAAATTTTAGCCCTGAGTGGTGACAAATTTCACACTGGCTTTATGGAAAGTTGCAGGGGTCAATAATCAGGAGTTGGAGGGAAAAGCTGAACACTGATTCTTGAAGCAACAGTTTACATGCACTGAGAAAGGGTAAATAGCGACTTTAGAGGCCTTCAGGTTTTTACTGATTCTGTTCTAAAGAGCAATCCCACCAATTCCTGCTGCTGTCAGAAAACAGGATGCTACAGTCAGGTCTTTTAAAGATATAGAAAGCCAAGTACTGTGAGTACAAGGCTCAGCCTTTGACCACAGCCAAGACTGCTCTTAGGGTGGAGCTGGTGAGCTATGATTGGAAAGAGGGAGAACAACCTTTACCTTGTTCTTTTCTGGTTGTTGACTTGCCCATCTCGAATTTCAGAAATGGCACTACAATATAATCTTCAAATTTACTGTGCACAAATTTGAGTGCAAGAGAATATTCACTTACTGGCATCAACAGCAGCATTATGATATTACGCCAATGATTTCATATAGCTGGTGATCTGAAGACACCAAAACATACTTCTTACCTCTGGAATTGTTTTGCTATAATCCCACTGTAACAGTTTCAAGTAGCCATTGTTTAGCACCAGTGTAGGACTAACAATTGGTTTTGAACTACCATCAGCACCAGGGGATGATGAAGACTCATCAGAAACAGATGACAATTCATCTTCTATTGATTCCTTTATCCATTCTGTTGTGAGATTCAGGGCACCTAAGCATTGCAAATAGCAGAGATTTACTGCATGCCTTCATCAAAATAAGCACTACCTTGAGAAAAGGAGTTGTATACCTAAGAGAATTCAACTTAGTAGACAGCTGAGTCCTCACATGTTAATTCACTCATTCACTGTCTTAAACAGATCATCTTCCACTGGTCACCACCTTGAAATTCTACCTAGCTAGTACAAACCTAGCCACAAATTGTTAGACTTTAGACAAGATTTTAAGGTAATAAAAGTCTCCAAGTTTGAGTTCCCAAAGAATTGTTTTCCCTTTTTCAGAGAGGCCACTTATGAGCTGGGAGGCTACACTGGAAAGTAAAGATGAAGGGAGATGAAAACATTTAATTTGTTGTAACGGAGTTTTTCTCAGGCTGCATACAGGAACACTGCAGGCCTTACCAGGGGCTCAGGACTCCCATTTTACAAGCCCCTGCTCCAGATGTTAGCAAGCTTACTCTTCTTGGAGGACGTATTTCTGAACACTGTTTAACCATATTACACAAAACCTGTAATAGTGGATCAAGTTGACTTTGCATTGTCTAAGAATTTTGTTCAGAGCCTGCCTTTTGTTCATTAAAAAATTGATCTTACCCCTTCCAACTTTCAAGGACACTGTTTTTACATGTTTACTTCACATTAACAACAGAATTGTTGCACACACAAGAGAGAAAAGTCTCATCTTATGTAAGGCTTCTGCATCTAGACAGCAGGAGTCACCACTTGTTTTTCAGACACCAACCAATCTGGCAAATTTAAGTTTGTCTGAAAGTGCCCCAGATTACAGACAAACTTGACAGCAAGTTAAGCAATCACTCAGTGATAGTTTGCTTCTCAAAATACTTCTCCATTACTTAGATACAGACAAGAAAACAGAGTTTTCCTCTAAGTTAACAGCAACTTACAGATTTTTCACAGCATGTGTTTAAATAGTCATCTTTTTAAAGAAAAATTTCAATTAAATATAGCATGGTACATACTTGGTGTTTCTTCAAGAATTTCCTGGAATTTTGTTCTTTCATAGTCCACCAAGTTACGCCAGAGGTATGGCCTAAGGCTTTTAATTGTGTAATTTGCCATATCCACTTTCATCAGGTCCAAAACATGGAATATTTGCCTGAAAGGAGAGATTTAAAATTTCACAATTTAATTTAGTCTATTGATTTTAACCAGCACGTGTGAAGTACACATACATTATTACTTTAATTTCAGTTCTGGGAGAAGTGAACTCCTTTATTGGTATTTCAGCATAACACATATGTTACTTATCACCTGGAATAACTGAAGTAGTTGAGTTTATAAGGCTTGGTCTAAGTTACAGAGAACAGGACAAATGTAGCATCACTAAATGCTACAACCCTTTAACAGTAAAAGAAAGGTTTACAAAAACTAAAGGAATTGGTAAATTTCAGCCTAAATGAACAGATTTTAACGTGTCAGTCACTCTGATTGCATCAAGAGAAACCATCCTTCTGACCCAGGTGCTTTGGTATCTGTATATAAACAGTAGAACAACTACCATTTACTCTTAATATTTCAGTGTACCTAAGGAGCACTGTTTTCTGCCCCATTATGCAAACGTTTTACTCAAGTCCAAGCAATAAGACCTTACATTAGAGCTTTTAAATCTTAAGTTTGGCCTCCCAGAGGAAGCATGCAATGAACACTTCAAGAAGGAACAGTACCAGTGTGCTGCTTACATTTTGTAAGGATGAACAAGACAGGAAAAAGAGTTTCTGAAACACAGATTATTGCAAGAGGTGTTGGCTTAGATATTCAGAGCTGCCTGGTTTCATCTAGGTATCTACCATTTCAAATAAAGTAAGATACACCACCTGGTCAGTGTGTCATAGCTCTTTCCCTTTAATGCTTCAGTAAGTTTTCATACAGTTTGGGAAACAGGTGTTATGCAAAATGATTTAATTTTAGACTTCCTTTACCCCCCTCTTCCACCACCCAGTACACTTTCAGAGAAGAGTTTTTTTCTCTAAAAACCATACTCAAATACCAACCTCAGTAACTCTACAATATTGTCAGTTGCTTTTAACTGTTTTATATCGTTGTCTCTTATTGGAGCACATAACTTTCCCATAGTGTTGATGATATAGTTAGCTAGCCCAGGAATATCAACAGCATTGTGTTCTGCCTGCTGTCTTATCAGATCCGTATCTAGAACTTCACAAATTTGATTGTGAATCCTGTTTGCTCCAGGAGTCAGGAAGGAAAGAAGAATCTAAATTAGACGGGGGGAAAAAGGAAAAGCTTATCAATAAAAACCAAACCACTTAGTAAACACACTGAAGTGAAAGTTTAATTTTAATGTCAAGTGTACATAGCTGACAAATTGTAACCAGACGTTTCAAGACTGAACATTTTCAAAAGCAGTGTGGGAAAAAAGGACTGTTAAAAGAATCATGGTATGTTTCTGCAAAAATGCTCAAAGCCAGTAAAACAAAAAGCAAGTCAACAACTAGACTCCTTCAAAAAGCTGGGAGGCTACTCTGTGAAACAAACACTTACTAACTTAAAATTCTGAAGGACTTACTACTGTGCTGGGATTGAAGGTTTGTATGCTCACCTGTGCAATAATTAAACAATGAAGTCCAAGTAGGCAGGTGCACTCATGTTTACACTCCTGCTCGTGCCCTAAGCTTACAGTATGTTTCTGGAAACAGGCTAGTAGAGATGGGAATCTTTGTGAAAAGAGAAGACTTTCAACCCCTCATTGTGCAGTAAAAGCTGAGTGAATGTGCCACTGTGTGTTTGTTAACCATATTCCTGGTTAATATAAATATACTACAAAGGCTTCTGTTTTCAGTTCTGAATCATCATGGCTTCATCTTATAAAAGGAAGAAGTAGAAGGTGTTGGTTTCACTAAGTTAAGCAGACCCTTTGGTGAACTAAGGGACTCTCAGAGCTAAGACGACAAAACAATACAGAGAAGGAAGAACATTACCTCCTTAATTTCCTCAAAGAGCTTGATAGCATGTTCATATTCTGGAGGATCTTCATTCAGTTCTGCTTCCAAATGATCCCAAAAGGCCTTGTGTACAATTTGTTTCACTGTACCTGCAAAGCTGTGGAGTAAATCAATTAGATACAGAGAAGACTCCAACTAGCTTTCATCCTTGGTAACTGCTTTAGATGAGACTGATCACTCTTTGGGAAACACAGCTCACCAGATATTATGCCCTGCAACGACATCTTTCTTGGGCTGTGGATCATCAGCTCCCAAAATACGATCTAGACTGCTCCGTTTATTTCTCCTGTCTTCCCAACACCAGTGCTGCTTTTTGCAAAATTCAAGCTCTTACCTGTTTTGTGGGTAGTCTTCATGTTTTATGCAAAAATTTGCATTTACAGCAATTTCATGAGCTAGAGTCCAGTTTGACAAATTTCTTGTAGCTGCCATCAGTTCATCAAATGTAATAACCTTGGGAGGGCTTGCTGCTGGAACAAAGAAGATCAATTCAAGCCAAATATCTATAGTTGATAAGTGCAATTGAAAAAACTAAAACCTAAAAATTTTACTGCTTGCTAAATGGACTCTAGAAGAAACAACCTTAGATTACCAAGTCCTTGTATCTTCTTAAAACACTAACTCAGGAAA
This sequence comes from Climacteris rufus, assembly GCA_013398175.1. NCBI lineage: Eukaryota > Metazoa > Chordata > Aves > Passeriformes > Climacteridae > Climacteris > Climacteris rufus. The sequence goes on from VZRZ01004219.1 coordinate 268,078, forward strand.
CTCCCAGCTTATCAGGGGTGTGTGTGTTTGTGGGGAAATACCACACAAGCCTCAAAATATTCTGAGGAGCATTTTCGTATTTCCACATCTGAACTAAGAGATCTTTTTCTCCCTTGAAAACAGGATCTGCCATTCCACAGATTTCCTACCAACTGTTCTGTCAAATCCACCAGATCAAAAGCATGGGCTGTAACAGATAGCAGATGTCCATTATAATTCTGAGCACATGATGGTTATATTGCCTGTTGAGAAGGTTCTGAAGTTACTGACTTGTGAACCCCCCTATTTATCAGCAGATCTTTCATCTGCTGTGGAATGTAAGTTACACTCATTTTCTACAACTTAGTACCAACAACAAAACAGAAACTCTACACTGGAAAGCAAGAGCAAATTCCCAAAAAGTTTCTAAACCCCAAAGTTCTATAATTCAATTTAGTATTTGGAAGACTAATAACAAAGAAGGCAAAGAGCCAGCTGCAAATTGCAGCTCCAGTGACAAGCTTGTTTCAATGTAAGACTCCATTTACATAGATGTAAGAAGTATGCATGATCTGTGAATGCTTATAGACAAACATGAACCACACCTTAACCAAGGTTTTATTTATCATTACTCAAATTGTGCAAATGTGTGTTTTCTGTTTGATTCTAATACTTATGAAAGAAAAATATGAATTCAAGATTCATTTCAAGTAACTTGATACAGTACTACAAATCTAATCTAAGACAGAGAATTAAATTTTAAGTGTAGGGACCAAACAGAAGAAACCCACCCTTTGCACAAAGTCATATCTGCTTGAGCGGGAGGCTGCTACCAATATCAAGCTTAGCTCAAGACTAGGATGTCCATGGTGACACACTTTTCTTACGCTTTCTGAAGGGAAGGAGTGCACAGGGAGACCCCCATGGATGCAGGTGCAGCTGGTGTTCCACACACAAGGAGATGCACTGCTTCACAGCAGAGAGAAATCATGCCTCTCTCTTTAAACTCCTAAACAGATTCAGAATCCTGGGTTCTACCCATGACAGCAAAGAGAAACAAGGTAAGTCAGCCTTATGGGTCTATGCACAATGCAGGTAGGGTTGAATTAGGCTTACAGGCTGGGGAACTGGGTTTGCTGGAAGAATCACTGTTAAAGCTCTGCCTTGAATACTCCGAGTCGCTGGAAGAAGCTGTGCTTTCCGAGAGGCGCGAGGAATCCGAGTCACTGCTCTGGTCATCACTGAGAGGCATTCTGATTCCCTTCACCTATGGTAAACGAGACCTGGAAAGACAAACACGATTCCTATAAAGCCAGCACTTATTTTTTTGTTTCTCAAAAATCAGCTACTGATCATTCTATTGTGAATGAAGATCCAGTAGCTGCCTTCGCAAAAGTGAAGGAAGACACCTGGCTTGACATACAGAGTCATAGTTACTAACAAATGTATCTGTTCTGTGAGAAAGTTTTGTACCTCAATGATTATATTAAAGATTACCCATAGGAACCCCTGAAGTTGTTTGTTGCAAAAATGTGGGCAGTTTTCAATGTGCATAAAGTCATCTCGTGATGTGACCATCCCCCACCTGACTTTACCAAGGAGTGTTTAGCAATGAGCTTCCTTCCACAAACAGACTGCTCCGAGTGTAACAACTGTGAAGCAAACACAGAAGTTGCAAGGGGAGTACAGGCAAGTAATTCAGAATATTACATTTCTGATGGGTGTAGCTCAGAGTCTGGCCTGCTTCTTTAGGTGGGTCTGTGCTTAGCATCAGATCAACAATGGCACAGACCCAAAAACCACTCCTCCTGAGAGTGAAGGTGGGTAAGTTTTCTGGTTTAAGTGGAATGGCAACTCTGAGCCTCTAAGATCATATTTAGCATAGACAACAACCACCACTGAGAAGTGTGGTGCTTTACAGAGCTTTTCTCTACGTAAGGAAACTGCCTCCCAGGCAGATAATCTGCAATTGCAGAAAATGTGGACAGCTGCACAGTGTGATACAGATGATTAACAGCTGTATGACAGGAAGTGAAAAATACATTCATAATAATACTAAAATGAGAAGCTGGAAGTCAGCTGTAATTACTACCAAAGGAATTTGGCCCAGATACCAAAAGTAGCTGTCCATCTCTGCTTATGGCCATGAAACATTCTGCAGTAGACTTTCTCAAGAGCCATAGCCAGCAATAGTTCTCATCAGCAAATTTAACTAGTATAACTTAATTTAGGATTAAACAGTATCAACTTCAGTAGGCAGGGAATACCACACTTTGCAACTGGTGAACTCAGAAAAAAGAAACTTTTGGCAATAAAAGGATGATCTTTGTGTGTACTTATGTGAATCAACATACTGTGGGGTCCTGGGACAGACAAAAGGTAGCGAAAATGAAGATTTCTTTATGCTGGCACCTAGTTACAGCTTAGAGCATTTGATTTTTTGGGTACCAACTCATCCTGAATAGGCCTTTATAACTCGATGAGCTACTACACTGATGAGAAGTCCCATGTTAATTGAGATGATTAACATTCCTTGAGAGTATGTTTACTCTTCCTCCTCTCCCAAGAGGAAAGAGGATGCACTTGAGCACCTTATTTATGTCATACTTTATGCAAGAACACAGCTAACAGTTTATTACTTTACTGGAGAAGCCAGTAAGAGACTTTACAATACAGAGGTCATGCATTCAAGACTTACAGCACTACCTGTGATCTTTAACATCATAACTCTTATTAGAGCAGCAATTTCATGACTTCTAACAAGCAACTGAAAACAAGCAGATATTTAAAACAGTATTGACTAAACAAGAGATAGTTTCAAGAGAACCTAAAAAACCCTGAATGCTGAGATATTTAGGCTTGGAAGTTGTACTTAGGTTACAATCAGAAATGAGTCACTAGTTAATGCTACAAAAGAGAGAAACTATTTCTTCAGTTAAAATCTGTTACAGATCTCAGTTAGTGCTGACCACAAACTAGATGTGACAAGTAACCCACCTGTACAACACACTCGAGGTTCTTCACGTGAAACTGCTCACTTAAACACAGTAACATTGTACTGAGCCTGCAAAGTTTTTACTACCCTCCAATTACTTTTTTTCTTGGATCAATACAAGAACACTGTATTTCCAGGCTTTAATCTTGTATAACATTCCTTTATTTACATACAAATAACTAACCTCCAAAAGGTTAATGTTGCACCTGGTCCATCGAAAGCTTTGATGAACGTTGTTAGCAGTGTACTGGCCCGAAGAGTCTTGTAAATCACTTGCCTAGTATGAGCACTTCAAGATGAGTCTACTGCTTCAGTTCAGGTGTTAAGAACATGGAAGAAGGTAAAGGACCATTAAAAAAACACCCAAAATTCTCACACAATTTACACATCATCATTTCATGAACTTCCTCATACCTCCAGCTACAGTAATGTTAATATTCAGATTTGCAAGGTGCTCCCGAGAGAAGCACTAAACGGCCATGAACCAAGTCAGCACTGCCATTTTCCACCCCAGTCCTGATTTCCAAGAAGACCAAGTGGTTAAGGTAGAAATTAGAAGTCTATATACATGAAGTCCTTACACACTAGTCCCAGAGATCTTTTGGCAACAAATACTTGCATTTCAAGGAGGCCCATGTTTGATGTACACAGTTTGATGTACCAGACCATACCTGCTACTACAAAACACACACACATACAGACAGCAGAGCTGTCAGCAGAGTGCTTCAGAAGGCTCCATTTAAATAAGAGGTTTCAACACTGCAACAGATGACACACAAAAACCCTGCAATCTTTTGCCACACTAAATACATTTCCCAGTAGGATGCCTCAAACACAATGGGAAGGAAGAATGGGTGTAGCCTGCAGATTCAGAACATTATTGCTAAATTCTGAGTTTGTAAGATAAACACATCAAACTAAACATACATGAATATACAAGCAGAATCTGGAGGTGCCATCTAAAACACTTAGACAAAAGTACAGTCACTGAGCATATGAAAAGGAAGTACAAACCAAAAAAGCATTTCTAATTAGTTACAACAATAGGCAACTGAGTCACTTAGTCCTTGCTTTATACCATGCACTGGAAGAGCTGCTTTTCCTTACACTTTTGTAGACAGCACAGAAGTTCTCATTAATAACTAATGGCCAAGTTCATATAGAACTATGAGTTTAAATTACTATAATGCCCACATAAAAATATTCCAGAAAACCCTTTAGCCTTGCAAGATCTCTTTGTAACTCACCATCTTGGATAAACAATATCATGTTTTTATTTTTTGAGGTGCTCATTAGTTATTACATATTAGGCTGTTATTTTAACACACAGTTTAATATCCTACCTATTCCATTAAAGGGTCAGGCTGGGGTTACAACCTGCTTCACTCTGTTGCATTAAAGACTACCCATGTTTACATTCATACTAGGTTGGATACCATCGCAGTGGATTTCATTAAACCATTTGTTTTCTTTCAATCAGTATTATACTGTAGGGTTTTTTAAGGATAAACTCTATGGGAAACCAAGCTAAAAGCATCTTCTAAATGCAACTACTCTGAGATACTAGCTAGTTTAACAAAGAAGAAATAAATTCTCATATATCTGCTATTTAGACAGTTGGGAATTATTCTTTTTAGTAAAAATAAAATTAATACAAATCTGTAGCTGCTTAAAGACATCTTGTCTTAAAGAGTTACCACATCACCTAGCATGATTCTTCTTTTAGAATATCAAGATTGTAAAATCAGATTAGTTTTAGAGGACACAAGCACACTTTTTATTCCTGAAGGTCTGCTTTACAAGTTATTTTATGAAGCACCTTGGGGAAGTTGATGGAGAAAGGCATTTTCACACAGTTTGTTTTTGTTGTTTTTTTCTTCAGATACCATCTTCAAGGAAAGGTTTTCCACAGCCCTGCTTTGTTCAAAGGAAGTGTGCATGGACGCAGGGACTTAGGAGTGCTCTGTCCAGTTTTACCACTGTAAAGGTCTTAACTTTGTTTATTCTACTGGGCTCACATTCTTACTATCTTCAAGCTGGCACCGACTGAATCTCATTTGGTCTCCAGTTTCCCTTTCACTGACTCCACCTTTGCCAGCACTCACGACACGAGAACAGAAGAGAGCCTTTGTTAAGAGTTACTTGCATTTCCTCCCGCCTCATTTTTCACAGCTTACAGCCGACATTTCTCCCTTTTAGTTTCCTAGCTCTATAGCTCTTCCCCTTGAACGCAGACTCCTCTTCGTGCGAGCTTAAAAACCTGTATAAGAGCGAGGTGCGGCCAGAGCGCGGCCCGAGCCCTGCCCGCGGCAGTGACCCCCGCCCGGCCAGGTCGGGGCCGGGACGAGGGGCCGCGGCCCCCGAGGGGAGCCCGGGGCCGCCCTGCGCGCTCCCCTCCCCCGCGGGGGAGCGACAGCGAGGGGAGCCGGCGGCTCCTCCTCTTCCTCCATCTGTTTCGCTGCCTGTCTCCTCCCCCGGCCCCATGTTTTTAAGTTACCACAGG
>VZRZ01004219.1:280306-310930 GCA_013398175.1 Climacteris rufus
GGCGGACGGGGAGCTTCGCCCCTTAAATAAGGAGTTGTGCAGCTGTCGGATGGCCTGGCTTGCGGAAAGCGAACGTGTCCCGTTGCCTTCGCTTCCTTTTCCGTGCTCCCTCAAAGATGCTTTCATGGCATCGGTGGGGCAGATGGAGTCCGGGCCGCGGTATTCCCCGTGCCTGCAAACGTGGCCTCAGAGCAGCGAGAAATCCCTGCCAGGCAGCGTAGAGCTGGGCGGGACGGGGCGGGACGGGACCCCGCGGCGGTGGCCGCAGCCCCCAGCTCGCTTTTGCAGGGCCTGTGCCTGAAGCCATTTTATGGAATGCAGCCCGCACGCTGCATTACGTGTTGGCAGCGGAGCAGACCTGCCGTTCCGAAGGAGCCTGCTGCCCGTAATTCGGGATCTTGGAGGCCCGCAAAGCGCTTAACCCAGCGGGGCAGGCTCATTGCTGCCCGTCGAGTGGGCAGGTGTACACGCCAAGGGACACGGTGTGGCAGCGCTGTCAGAATGCGGCTGGATCCTGCCCCGGCGTCCCCACGCTCTATAGAAAACAAAACCCATGTCAGCTTCACCGAACAGCAGAGGCAGTGCCAGAAGCACTGCTGTACCCTGCCTCCCACGTTCTAGTTGAAGTCTCTGGCCAAGGGCGTGTGACTCGCAGTGTCCAAGGCGGTCCAGGACTGTGGAAGAGCTGTGAACTTGTTGGCACAGGATGTAGCTCAAGTGAAGTGAAATAAGTGCTCATTTCCCTAATTTTTTTCATTCAGTCTCTTATTAGCCTCTCAGTTACAGTTTCACAAGTAGCACTGGCCATTTGGATACATCCTAAGATGCCTAAAACCTTTAAAAATGGTATCTGTAAATGCATATCATCAACATACAATCAGGCTGTTTGTAGGGAGTAGGTAATTTGGTTGGAAGGCAGTGTGTAAAGTTACGAGTCAGATCAAGGAAAAGGAAATTCTTGTCTCAGCTTGACTATTTTCTGCATGGCAGACTATGCAGATTCCCTGTATTCCCTGCGAGCTTGGGCCTGGGCTGGCGATGGGGGAACAGGCACTGGCAGAGAAATACAGTGGCCTGCACACATGGAGATCACATCGTCAGTCTTGGTGATTCCTCTACCATGCAACAAGAAAGAAAAGGAAAATTTGCATGAGTGGGGGAGAAGGGTTGTAAAATTCAGGACTATAATGCTGCTCCTGAAGCTAATTTTAAATCCTGAGTGTTTTACTCACTGAAGACAGGGCCATGATTTGAACTAGCAAAAGTTGTTGGTTTTTAAGGCATTTTTATAGACTGTTTGTAAGAAGCAAGAAATTGCAATGGCAAGACATAAAACTACAATACATGAGTATAGAACCCAGATGTAGGTGCAATGTATAATCCCCTTCAGTCAAAGGAATGGGTACAGTTTGCTGCCTCCCATCTCCATGTCATTGCTGAAAATTACAAGTATGTGTTACATATTCTAGAAGAGGAGTACATAACAGAGGTTTATAAATAGTTGGTTTCAAAGAGAACTGAAACTTACTTGCCTGTCTATAGCAGATGGCTGATGTTAGACATACAGTAGTGCAAGAATTAAAGGGGGGGGATAGAGGTCATAGAGTTTCGATGTAACCCTTGAAAGTTTCGGTTGCTGTGGTTTGGTGACACAGGAATGTACTTGAAAGAGAAGAGACCAGGCTGTATTTCATTGTTTTACAAAGGTGAAGGATCCTGCATGTTACTTGCAGAGTGCCATCAGCACAGGCTGCTGTGTGGCTTTGCCCTTCAGTCTTTGACTGCAGAGAGCTTCTGTCAGGAGTAAGCATTATATATACTCATCTGCTTTACACATTGAGGAGAAAGGAAATGATGTGGAAGTTTAGTGTTTAACACAGCACCCACTCTCAGAGAGGCCAAGGTCATTTGGTGTTTGAACACAAGATAGTATGACCAGTTAGAGAAGACAGTAGTCATTGACTGAAGATACATTTTTATGTATTATTTGTCATGTTAAATCTTTCAAGGGCTGTGGCTTCAAATCTTACCAGCCATGTATGCCAAAAAGATGAACTCACATGTAGGTCCACACACAAACCAACTGCTTTGAAGTTGTGAGTTTTTCCCCCCTTTTGTGCTTTGAGCCCTGGTGGCTCTTGGTGAGGACAGATCAGATTAGAAGCTGGTCTAATTTGAAGACCCCAGTCCATTTTATTGTATCAGCTCTCTGATCTTCAAGTAGCTGGCCCAGGTGGATGTATAGGAGAATAGCTTCAACTTACACCTCGAGCATTGCCTGAATGCAGTGGAGGAGCAGGTATAAAGTACTTCCACTGTGGGAGGCTGGGATCCATCTCTGTCATACAGCAGCAGAGACCTGGCCCTCTGGAGAGTTCTGGATATTTCTGATTTCTTAGACTAACAGCTGAAGATAGTTACTTGCAAATAGGAATTTGGTGATTTGGTTGAAATGTGTCACTGTAATAAGAGCGGGTGGAGAACTTTCCTGTGTTTTCCTATTAGATTTCTGAAGTCCATTTATAGTGATACAGAAAAAGCTCTCTGCGGAAAGAATCAGAATGAATGACAGCTAAGATGTCATGAAAATGAGATTGGTAAGTCAGTGTAATGACTGGTGCCCAGTTGCAGAGTGTATGGCAGTATTGCCTTCTCCACCCCTTCCCCTTAGCCCATTTCTAATTTCTTATGGGAGCACTAGAGAATGCAAGTGTAGGGAATGTAAAGTCATTAGAAACCTTTATACTGAAGAGGAAGATGTCATCTTTATGGGCATTCTTCAAACTGCAGGGATCTCTTGGAGCAAGGGCAAGTCTCATGGCCAAACTCTACAATCCTTACACAGTGCAGACTTCCATGAAAACTAAGGGGGATTTGACCAGGAGATTGCAAAAATACATAGGAATAACTTAATTGCTAATTAGGAAATCTGTTAGGTCTTTTGAAAATAATTTCTAGGGTCAGAGTCAGACAGAGAACTGCTGGAGTCTGAAAAGGAAAAAAAAAGGCAGCTCTGTGTTTTCCTTTCTAAGACCATATAAACTACACTTCCTTCTATTTATAAAATAAAACCACCCCTCCAGCTGTGTATCTAATCAGTAAACATGGCAGCCCATGTGGCATGGCTGATTAATATACCCCTTAGACATAGGGAGTAGTGTGAGGCAAGGCAACGTGCATTACTCAGCACTTGCCATCCTGCCAAAGCCTTGAGGTATTTTCTCTGTGATGGATTCCTCTTGCAGCCAGTGGGAGTTCTTACATTGCTTTACAAAGTTTAAGAAAGTACAACCTATACACACACAAAAAGATTTCTCCACAGTCTTAAGACCGATGCTCTGCTTGGCCTCAACATTAAGTAATGTGTGCTTCTCTGCCTGGATCTTACCTTTAAATGTGAGAGTAAACGAATGTGGCAGCCCTCCACCCCTTGATCTTTTTCCCTCTGACTGCTGCTAAACCAGTTGTAAAGACAGTTTTTGTAACTGGGAAGTTTAACAGCGTGCCTGATGCAGTGGTAGGAGCTTTCTGTTAACCTGAACGAGAGGCAAGGCAGGCCCTTGGCAGCTGCTGCGCCTTTGTTCTCACATGCATGAGCCCTGTTCACTGCGAGCCTGGGGGTGTGTGCAGGAGGGTGAAAAACAAGATGCTAACTACCTAAAACATTCAACCCTTTCTAATTATTTTTAGTCTTAAAAAGTAGTTAACAACAAAAATCTGTTGTGTTATTGGTGTCTAGGAGCAGCAAAATGTTATGATTACTACTCTCGTTCCTCAGCCTGTCCCATATCCTCCCCCTAATTTCTCTGGTTGCTTTTTCTTGTCTACAATGAAACTTCTTTTTCATAGTCAGGAATTGGACTTTGGTATTATTGTCTGATAAAGTCTAATCCCAGCTTTTCTGTATTCAGAAGCAGATATCAGATGTTCTTTTGGTTTTTTTTTCTTTTTTTGCTCCCTCCCTTTTCTCCCTTATGGACTTGTGTTCTTTAGAACCAGGAATGATATAGGGGAGAGATGTCTCAGGGGTCTGCATGCAAACTCTGGAGACCTGGATTCCTTTTTCACTGCCACAGATTTCCTGGATCATTGGTGGCAGGTTAGTGAGGCCAAGGATCCTCAACAGAAGATGTGTGTATCTACTGAGCTGTAAGGCTCTAGATGCTGGGGGTTTTGTGCCTCCCGTACCTGTGTGCCATAGGGTCACTTCAGGTATGGGGCATGGAGGATTGCCAGGTAATAATTTTGTTTGGTAACAAGGACTATAAGTATCTTGGACAAAAAGGGTGAAATTGGAGATGACCATGTGTATTTCTGTTTTAGGTACATTCTCTTCAAACCACATTTGGAGAATTTGAATCCATGATGAAAATTGTTCAGCAGAAGCAGGAGGTTACCGAGAAGGCTGTTAAACAAGGGGAGAGTGAAATAAACCGGATCAGTGAAGTGCTTCAGAAGCTGCAAAATGAAATTTTGAAAGACTTGTCTGACGGCATTCACATGGTGAAGGATGCAAGGGAACGTGACTTCACATCTCTGGAAAACACAGTGGAAGAGAGACTAACAGAGCTAACCAAGTCTATAAATGATAACATTGCTGTGTTCACTCAAGTCCAGCAAAGGAGCCAAGATGAAATCAACAATATGAAAGCAAAGGTTGGTTCACTAGAACAGGCAGATGTTGAAATTAAGGAGCTAAAAGATGCTTTTGGTGAGATGCAAGCATCCATGAGAATCAGAGAAAAGGACATAGAGACCTTGAAGAGTACAATAGACTCCATGGAGTCTGATGTGTACACTGAAGTGAAAGAGTTAGTCAACCTCAAACAAGAACATGAGAAGTTCAAAGAGGCTGCGGACACTGAACACCTTTCATTAAAAGCTTTACAAGAAAAAGTTCTGAGAGCTGAGGATTCTATTATGCAGCTCCCTAGTGACATTAAAAGACTTGATGAAGATTTACTGCAAGTTAAAGCTAACCTCAACAAATGGGAAGATAATGAACTCTTCAGAAAAGCATTAGAAACTTTTGGGAAGAACAGTGAAGGACTGGAGTCTCGACTGAGGCACATAGAAGACAGCCTAGAGTCTCTAACTTCTGCTGCTGCTCAAAACAGTGAAAAGTTGGAATCTTTCCTTTCTAAGGAGGCAGAATATGAGAATAAGCTCAGTACCCTAGAACAAAGCATCACCACACTTCAGGGACTCTCAAATACAGATGTAACTTCAGTCGCAGATGTTCTGAAAAGTCTTGGTGAAGCACAGACTTCGCTGTACAATGACATGGAAAACTTAAGGAGAAGCATCAGTGACTTGCCATCCTCTGGTGCTCTCCAGGATGTCCAGAAGCAAATTAGCACTTTGTTGGATCAAGGAAATCTTCAGGCAGGTCAAGCACATTCTCAAGGCTATCTAGAAAAATTTTCTTCTATGGAAGGGTCTGTAGATGAACTGAGATCTTCTGTTAGCCAGGTTGATTCTGATTTGAAAATGATAAGAACTGCAGTGGATAGTTTAGTCGCCTACTCAGTGAAAATTGAAAATAATGAGAGCAACCTGGAGTCTGTGAAGAGCTCAATAGATGACCTGAGGAATGATCTGGAGAGGTTGTTTGTGAAAGTAGAAAAAATACATGAAAATATTTAGGCAGTGGTGCTCCTTGGGGCAAATATTGGGTTAAGGAGAATAGCTTTTGTATGCCCCGTTTTTTACTCTTTTTAAAAGCAATTTGATACCTCCAAAGAGAATAAGAATACTTTAATAATAGAGACAGTTCTGCTTATTTCCTTTATTTCTTTTCTGTGTAGTGTTTTTTGGAGTTTTTGTTGTTTGTTTGGGGTTTTTTCCCCTTAAATTGTGTTTTAAGAAAACATGAGTTTAGTTGGGGGTGGAGTTTCTCAAGGGCTCATCTTCTCTATGAAGTTGTACCACTGTAACCATAGTGGTATAACTAAAGCACTACAGCCTCCTAGCACGGGCACATAGTTAATGGCATGAAGGTGTTTCACACTGTGACACTAGATATCCACACAGAAGGGCTACAGCTGTTCTGGTACCAAAAGCATACTGCTGTACTCACTGAGGATTTTACTGGTTATGTTTTGATTTAAGAAACAAATGAGCAAAACTGCACCCTATCTTAACTGTTTACTGTGGTGAACTGAAGAGTGGAGCAGGTTAGAAGCATCTTATCTGTTTCTGTGGTTTGGGACTCAGACATGTGGTCAGTTTACCAGCTGAGCTGTCGTGTATTTCTGTGAGACCTTAATCTGTCCCAGGGAAAGAACAACAAGGTCTGAGGTAAGTGGCGTTGCCTGGGGCTAAGGCCTAAGAGCTGTTCCACCACGTGGCTGGAGAGATTCATTCTTTGTGATCACAGGCTTCTTTGCTAGCATCTTCAGCTGCTGGTGCACAAGATCAGTGCTTAGAAGGGACATCAGAAGGATGGGATTGATTTCAAGAGGGTACAGTACTATTTTTGTCATATTTTTAGACTGTTTACATTATTAGGCTGTGTCTTTCTTGGAAAGATGTAATTGGTCTTTGATATGGGCTTTTTCTGTAAAAATTATCACAAATTTGAGGAAAGAGAAGGACCAAAATTGCACCTGTCGTGTTCTATATATAACAAGCATGCTAACAACAACAATACACTCCAAAACACACAAGAGGGAAAATCACCATGAAATCAGCAGAATTGCTTCTGTGGCATATACATTTCCAAGTTTTCACACAGCTGACAGTGACCTGAACTCTTGTTATGTATTCAGGACTTGGTGCCTGATTGTTGTCACTATTTTGTTACGTGGTGTCTGGCTGGGGCATTGATAGCAAAGGATCCTTCTAGGAGGTGTCTAAGAGTGAGGAAAGTGTCATAATTTTTTAGATGCTCTTTTGAAAACCACGTTCTCATGGAGCTTCTTTGGTTTCCTGTCATTTTGGAAAGGATTTCTAATATCCCTCCTTTTCAAGTTTACTTTTGAACTTTATCCAAGTAATTGGTAAAGGAGTCTGCACATGGATACCTTGGAAGTAGACCATGGGCATCATGCCCACCTCAGCCTAACTAGACAGATCCTTGACTGGGTTAGATGAAAAATTCCTAGAAATAGCATTTCCCAGAAGAGGGAACAACACAGCTGAAAAGGAATTTTCCTAGGTAAATAAGATACTGAACCATATCTTGTGTTGTTCCTGCTGTAAACAGGAAAGAATTGCTGACAAAGAGGGAGCCGTGGCATTAAGGTAACTGTTGTCACTGTTGGAACTGCACTGTTCTTTGTTGACTTCTCAAGTTCTTGAACAATGTTGTTTAGGTTACTGTGAAATGAACTGTATGGCTTATTTGCAGTATTTTTAATACATAATAAACATTTGGAATATTCTTTGCACCTTTTTTTTTTGATTGCTGCTTGCTTATTGTTGGATGCTTCCAGTGGGGTACAAGGAAGGGCTTGAGGAAGCATCAGATGTGCTGCAGCCCTGTCCTTGTTCTCAGCTTCCACAGGGGAAGGTAGAGGCACTCTTGGCTGCTGTGGTAATGGGGTTTGACTGGCTGAGATGAACATGTGCTGTTGACCAGCAGGCTCAGAAGCCCTAGATGGTTTCATGAGGTGTGAAATACGTGACCTGTGCCATGAATGAGTGCTGTGCCAGACACTGCAGCCAGGCCTCAGGAAGGCTTCCTCAATGCCCAAAGCATGAAGAACAGAAATGATGTACAGAAAGTACCTGTGTCATCTTTCCAAAGTGGCTGCTCCTTTTGCTTAGTTTGGAATGCTGCATTGTAAGGCCCATAACTGATACAACGTTCATGATGGATGTCAGCCTTTCAAAAGTTTGGGAAACGGTGATTTCAGGAGTATGGGCATCATCATATCCTGGCAATTCTTGAGGCCAAAGTAATAGAAATAGGTAATAACTGTTAACTAAACTACCTATGATTAACAAACCAGGTGAGCCCCCAAGCCCTTCTTTCTAAAGATATTTGATATAACCTATCTGATAGCATGCAGTGACTTCATCAAGTGCATGATGATGAAACAGAGAGGCTCTGAAGCCAGCAGTGCAGGTGGGCTGCATTTGATCTCAAAGATTAAACAAAGAATTACTAATTACACTTATATGAAATGCTTTTTTTATGGCAAGCTATTAAAATTGTTTATTTCACTAAATAAGAATAATAATTCTCCATAAATAACATATCTGGAGGCAGACACAGAGACAAGGATCCCTTGGCAGGCTGGTGGTTCAGCTTTTATATCTGGTTTGACATTTTCATCCAATACAAACATTTTCTAATTCTCTCATAAATGCTCACAGAGCACATCCAGACCTAATGCTGCTTTTTACTGCCTTCTTAAACTTCGTAATAAAGCAGTGGAGAAGGTCTCAAGCAAGACGTAGACTGTATTGCCAGTGTTCCTTTATACTACTGGTAGTTTATGAGTAATGTGCTGTCAGAGAAACAGATTTCAACTGAAACTGATTGATGAGGTATCGATCGAGCCTGTTCATTAACATTTCCTTCATTTTCAGCTCTTATAAATGGAGAAACCATTACACTGAGGCACTGTGGACTTGATTACTCTTAAAAGGGCTTGCCCAAATTGCTACGCTGGCAAATGCGATGGAGATAAATCTTGTGCTGCTGCAGGGACTTCTCCCAGCGGGGCTTCAACCACTGCCTCAAGCAAAATAACCGAGAAGGCTGTCTGGTGGCCTAAATGTGTTGGAAGTTTCATTAGAGCATGGATTAGTGATTTAGTCTTTTTACCATCTTTTTTTGGCATAACCCAGCTGGTACTGTAAACAAAGCTGCAGAGAAGTTAAATAACTACAGACCAAAAGTCTGTCTGGGATGTACAAACACCACAGCAGCCAAAAAACACCCAGCGTGCACCCTCTGCCTGGCCGGGCACTGCCAGGGATGGTCTCTGGCCACAGTGGAGCACTGCAGGAAAGGAGCGGCTCTCCAAGAGGAAAACGGCGATGATCCGCGGCGAGCTGTTCGGGGGAAGGGATTGACCGACCGGGCCCGTTCGTACAGGGCAGAAGCGGAGGGAGGGCTGAAGGGGCGGAGGAAGGAAAGGGCGGCCGAGGCTGAGGGCTCGGCGCGGGCCCGGGGGCGGCGGGCGCCCCCCGGTGGCGGCGGCGCGGCTGTGCGCCCGTCTGTCCGTCCGTCCGTCCGTCCGTCCGTCCGTGGCAAGGGCCCGGCGCCAAAGGCCGCCCGCCTCCCCGCCGCAGGTCATGTGCAATGCCCTGTGTAATGCCCTCCTGCTGGAGCACCCCGGACAGCCCTTCATCCACGGCCGGGCTGATTCTAGCACAACTGCCCCCTATTCTGCACAGGTTTGCCATTTTGCTGGTCCCTGGCCCGTCTGTCACTTGCTTGTATTACACGTATTTAGGGAGGGGGAAGCTGTGGCTGTTTGGTGTTCAATATCAACTCTATGTGATATTTAGCACCATGAGATGCTAATCCCTGCTGGTTCTGCTAGTGCTCATATATTGCTGCTACCCTGACCTTCCTGCAGGCATTTTAGTCATTGCCATCCTCCGCCAGCCAAGAGCAGATATTCACCAATGTCAGAGATGCTGATTTGGAATATTTACACTCGGGATTTTTTGAGCACCTATTAGTAAATCCTGGCATGAGGTGATCAAACAGCAAAACAAGTGATTCCTTTGCCCAAGAAACCACGTAGAGTCTAACACGGACCAGGGATGCTCGAAGGGCAGTTTTGGCTTGGACACCAAAGCAAGAAGTGTATTTTCTGCTTGCTCACATGGCAAAACCTCTCCAGAGTTTCCAGTGTACAATCCATTGCAAGCTCCCCATATAATGCAACTTCTCTGGAGTCAATGCTTGCTCATGCACTCAGAAAGTGAAAGAACTTGGAAATCTCTTTGTGTGAGCAGAGCTCGATAATTCCTGCATTTATAATGCAAATACTAAACCCCAGAGCTATTCAGAGTTAATACAGCATCACAGTTGTAGCTTGCTGCACCTCAGACAAAGAGATCCCTGAACTCTACCTTTTATTTTTGGTGGTGGTGGTGTTTTTTTTCTTTTTTTTTTAATTGGCGCTGATGGAGCAGGTGTTCCCTTGGCTGCCACAGATATGCAAATAATACATCTCCAGATCTTTTCCAAAATGATGATACTAGGTGCTGTGCTTAGCATCAAGGGGACAAATCTTTTCTCAAGTGATTCCAGTTTCACTGTGAGGGGAATAAAAGCCAAAGAGGCAATTTCTCATTTTACTGCATATCCTGTTCAGGAAAAAAATAGTTTCGAGGAAACACTTATTACACAATTAACTCCTGTGCCTCACCCTGATGTCCATCCACAATTCTAGAGGAGGAAGCTACTTCAAATAAGGGTGGCTTTGTTCCACTTAGAAAGACTTTCCTTTGGCACTCTCTAGATGTAAATATGTCAAATTCCAGTGGATAATCCTTTCCTGTCAATACTGCTTAGGTCGGGGTTGGGATGGAATCCTAGAGCTATGAGTAAGGATGGAAAACATAACAAGTGGAGAAAGAATCAGGGTTACCTTGAAACTTTCAATTTTTTTTATTGCTCTGACTTTCAAACAAAGTTCTGGTAATGTTTTCTTTTTTCCTCCTTTCTCCCTTTTCTCCAAATTTCTCATCTTAATATACACAGCAGGGGAATACAGAATATTATGCTTAAATTTCAGTTGATTTACAGTAAAAATTTGAAGTTATGAGCAAAACCAGGCCTTAAGATGAGAGCCACTGAAGAGCTCCTTGTTTAGAGAGAGCACTGCAAGAGACATATCTAAACATTGGAATTGACACCCTTGTTAGTGGTAGGTAAAACAAAAACATTGCAATACCCAGAGTGTGTTTGAATAGTTCACGCTTTGGTGTCAGGCCAAAAAACCTTATTGACAAGTAGCTCCCTGTCCCAGAAACTCAATATGCTCTTGCATTTGGAGTGAGATCCAACCTGCCAAGGTGGTGTGCCTGTGAGCCAGAGACCTGGGAAGGGCAGCAGATCTGCACAGCCTGGGAAGCTTTTCTTGGACAACCTCTGTGCAGTGCTCAAGTCTGTAAAATAAAACAGTGTGGTCAAAAGAAAATTTCCACACAGATGGGAAACTTAAAAATTACAGAGTGACAAGGGTCCTGATCCAGATCCCACTCATGTCAGTAACTACACTCCCTTTTCTTTCCTGGTACAAAATCAAGGCCAAAGCACTTCACCCAAAGCCACACAGAAAATGTGTAATATATCCAACAATGATTTCCGATACCTCAAGTTCAAAAAATCCTCTCCTTTCTTATGAGTGCATCAGAGTTGTTTACTAGAATACCTAATAGCTAACAAATCTACCCATAGTGAGCGAGGCTTTCCTTTTTCAAGTTCCCTTCTCAGGGTCTGGACACAGCAGCATAAGAACATTATCAAAGGAGGTGGTACTGGTTTATATAGTTTGTGGATTAAACAGATATGGTTTGTGGTGTTGGGGAAGCAGGCTGGGCCTCAGGGCATGTTTATGAGCTATTTCTGTTCAAAAGATTAACAATGTAGATAGTCCAGTGGTCATCATTAAGCTCCAGAGCAAACTCTTCACTGAGGGACAGCGTTATCCATGCTATTGTTCCCAGCTGTCTGGAGTTTCAGGCAGAGCAGGGACACTGCTACATTTTCTTTGATGCCTTCAGAGATCCCATCACAACCCCCAGAGCTAGAAACAAAAGGGAGGTTGACTGATCTGAATGTAGTGCCCTGAGTGAGCGAAGCTGTTGTTATTCCTACATCGTGTGTGTACCACCAGTGCCCAGAGGTTCAAACAGGTGCTGAATGAGAAGATTTATTTAGGCACCTGTCCACTGGAATGCTCTGGGCACCAAACCACTCTCCCAAGGGCATACTTTTTAGGATTAAATGTGGGCTTCAAGCATCCCATTCTGATAATTTTTGCCTCATCCCCATACCAGATTTCTAATATCATACATTCAGGTCTGAAGATGGTATTGGTCTTGGCATATCCATTAAGGACTACACATTCTTAGGGTTGTTTTTAAGAGGGGAAAAAAAACCCTTGGGTTTGTCTAATGTGTTTAACATTTAAAAATGAGATATGCAAGAAAAAGAGCAACTTTTCCATTCAGAAAGGAGATATTTGTATTTTTAAAAATAGCCCTACTAAGCTTTTGTGACCTTGAGATTTATGGAAGGATAATTAAGGTTTGCCAGACTCTGAATCCTTACATATAATTAACTGAGGTGATAAAAACCTCTTAGAGCCATGCAAAATACCTTTGTAGTTGAATGCATTCAGTGATCAAACTGCATTACAGCATCCCAGAAGAATGTCACAGCCTCCCAGTGACTGCAGTTTGGGGACACTACTGCAAAAAGCCCTGTACCTCCTCCCTTAGTGACTGTGGTTTTAAAGCCACAGCAGCTGTAGAGACAGCAGGATGACTCCTCATGGCCTCTTTTGGGTTCAGAGGAACCTCCTTTGAGTAAGTCAGGCCAGGAGACATTGTAGACCTTCCACAGTGTATTACACACATGCACATTTGGGTTATCTGGTAAAAACATGGGGGGAAACTGAGCTGTGGAGCTGTAGGAAGTGAGAGTACAGGCTCCAGTTTTCCTTTGTGTCACTGCTCCTTCCATGCACTGTACAGTCAGACACCAGACTGCCTGCCCAAAGGAGCTGATCAACCAACAAGCAAAGAGGGACAGAGATGAGGAGTGCCAGAGCAGTGAGCACACAGCAGAGACAGCCACCAGGCCAGGGGCTGGTGGCAACCACGGCGCCTGTGACATTTTCATAATGTTAACTTTTAGGTGTTTCTGCATCCTCCCCTCTCTGTCTTCTGTAGAATCACATCTTTCATGTGATATGGTCCAAGGCCCATGGACATAGATAGATCCTTCTCTGCTGACTTCCACAGTCATTGGAATAGTTTGTGTAGGTGGGACAGGGAGAGGGCAAGGGGAATAATTCAGTTACAAAGCAAAATTTGCAAGTACCAAATAGAATAGATACCTACTGCTTTCCAGTCTCCAGCTCCATGATATATTTTCCAGTGTTTGGGGAGCTTTATTAGTTTATAAATCTTCCCAAGGCAAAAAAATCTATTTCTTCTCTCCATTCTTTCAGTATGGATAAGGAATACTCATAGTGAAGCTGGCAATAGATAGTTGTATTATTTGTTAAATATAACCCTTAAAATAGCTTTTGGTTCAGGTCAAGGAGTAAGATCAAGGACTTTAAGCATTGCAACTGAGTGCTTCAGAAGTACTGGTAACTCCATAAATGCAAGACAGAAATCATGTGTTAGAACTCCCTAGAATTGGTGTATTTTCACCAAAGTCCACAGGAACCACCAAGGGTAGGGTGAGGGGTTGCATTCAGATTTCATTCAATTGTTCATCTGGTTTGGGGGATCACTGCTCACACATAATCTTGCTGTTGTAGTGGGTGGTCTGCAAGTACTTCTGTCAGAGAACTGTGTGTCTCGTATGACATCTTTGGGACCTGCCCCTTGCAGCACACAACTCTCTGCTTATGGCAGCTCATGAGCCAGGTCTGCCCAAAACCTCAACCAGCTGGAGTAAGGGCTGAATCTGTCCAAGAGCCCTACTACTCTGTCCTTTGTTCCAATCCTGACTTGCTTTCACTTGGCTTCACAAAGCTCTTCAGTTTCCTTAGGTTTAATATTTCACATTCATTAGAACTGGTATAATTTACTACTTTACCTATAAAATTAATTCATTAACAGAGCTTCTGTTTCAAATGGTTGAATAGAGCTAAATCCTTGTTTGTGGAAGTATCTGAACTATAAAAAGGAGTAAATTTATTAAAAAGAGTTTTTGGAGTGCTGTCTATTGTTCCTTTCAATTTCTCTCATGTCACCTTAACAAAAAGTTCTCTTCCTCCTGAAGAGCAGTGGAACAAATCTAAGTGCTTACAGTCTTCACTGCATAACCCACATTCAGGACTAGGTGTGCTTTCTTACACTGGCAAAAGAGGATGAGAAAAGATGTACTGTAGCAAGTGAAGTTCAGTGTTTGCATTTTTGCCTTAACTATTTAGAGGCAGCCCTGATTTCAACATTTCCTGCACAAAATCTGGACATAAATTTGTATTGGGTTGATGGCTGAGTCTAGAGAGCTGCACTTAATTCCTGCAGCAGGGAAATGTCCTTAACCCATGAATCCTGCCCACCTCAATACTGCTGCCTGCAAAAGGGAAGAGAGTTTTGGAGGGTGCAGCCAAACTGGATCTGGAGTGTGAGCCCAAACTTCCTTTATACCTAAAGCATTTGGGCAAAAGCCTGTGCTTGGGTGTGGAATTAACTACAGATTTGGGCAGAGGAACCCAGAGGAGCTTCTTTCCTTCCCTTCCCTCTCTGCCAGTCCACATCCAGAAAGCAGGAGCAGGGATTTACTATGGATTTATACAGGCAAAGAGAGGCTTTGGAGCTCAGGCTAACAGCTAACTCTCCCAGCAGCAAGTCAAAACTCCTAGCCAAAGTGCTGACTCCCGATTCAAAGTGCTTAGGTCCCTCTGAAGTTTGTACTGAGTAAAGATAAACACATTCTGAAGTGCTTTGTTCATACCAAACGGGATGGGCTTGACACAGGGACCGGGTTTGAGAGAGGAGTTCTTCACTACAAATGAAAAAATCTAGTCACTGGGTGATTTATTAGTCTCTCTTCAATGATACTTTTGTTTTAAGAGGGCTTCAGTTACCCTCTGCTGACTGGAATTTTTCATTTATGTTGGAGAAGTATTGCTCCTTGACTTGAAAAATTACTTCCAGTGAGCAATAAATGCTGTGGGCCTCATCCTGTGGCTTTGGGCATGACAGCTCACCACCGGTCACTTTGCCATGGGATCCTTGCCATTCTTGCTCTGTTTTCTTTTTCTTGCCTTATGCTTTACACATGTTTGTAATTAACTTTTTTTTTTTAAGTTGCCTTGTTACATCTCCCTCTGTTCCAGGCTGTCAGCTATGGGTTTCCCTGTATTTAAATCCCAGACATTCCTCATCAATGTGCTTGCTGAAATGCTTTTACCGCTGGAAGAAATCCTTTTCTCACATTGTTTCCAGTACATGTGGTAGAGCGAGTCCTTGCAGTTAAAGAAAATTCCCTCTGGGGAAAGATCCTAAGTGCAGTGAAAGGCTCGAGACCACCAATTAACCTGCTTTCAAAAATAACAGCAACATTTTAGGTGTAGCTGAAATTTTTCTTGTACATTTTGATCTTATTTGCACATTTCTGATAATGAAACCTCTGTCTGGCTGTATTTTTGAGTCTCCTTTGCAGATATCAAGAAAAAAGGTCGAGTGTTTTCGCAGATCTCTGAAGCTGGTAAGTTTAATTAAAACAACTCTTTAATATGAGTCCTGGTCCTTTAGAGAATCTTAATATTGTCTGCCTTGTATTAACTCTCGGTAGGGATCTGTGGGATCTGTCTCTTCTTGCCCTGCCTTCTCCTGCTCCTTTCAATAGGAGCATTTGGCAAAAACAAAGCTGTATTTCAAGGCAGTTCAACTCCCTTTACTCTTTCCAAAGTCAAAATTAAACCATTTTAAAGTATGTTTTTTACTTGTCCAAGAAACTCTTGCATACTTACAAACACGAAGAAAACAGCCCATTGTTCTGATGCTGTAAGGATGCTCAATGTCTGTGAGTGAGCAAGGCACTTGGGTACAGCAGAGTGCAGAGCTCCATCCTGCCTGCTCACCCTCCTGCACCACACGGCAAGGGAACACTGTGGCACCCCTAGGACAAGATGTAATGCTGAAGCTCCTAATTCTGCAGCTTGGTTTGTGGAGACATCAGAGCCCCTCTCATCACTCTGGCTGTGTAAATGTACTTTAAAGGTAAAACAATAACTAGTCAAGAACTTGTGTTACTGAAGATGTTGTGTAGAACAGGTCTGGCAGTGCCTGTTTTGGGGCTAAACATGTTAATTAAATGCCTCTTGCTTCCCAAACGCCATAGTGTTCTCAAACTGGGGTAGAATTTTCCATTTGCTGCCCTAGTGATGCATTGGAAGGCCAGCCTCTGTTGACCAAGCTTTCTGTGGTGACTGAAGAGATCACATAGCATTTGCTAAAGTGCCTGTGGCTCTCTGAAGAACACCGATCACTTTTTATAAATATAGTATTAACATGTACAAGTCTTCCCAAGAACAGGGTTATATTGCAGCTACCTTTCTAGCTGATTTGCCTGTACAGATTTAAACAGACTTTCAACACTCTGATAATATCTTCTGACAATGCCTGAAATTCTCCTTATTTTTCTTTATATTCCCTTATATAGGATACTGAGAGTTGTGCCTGGGGATCCTTCCACAGCATCCAGCTCAGCTACTGCAATAGCAATGAGCACTGCTCACTCCTGTGGGAGTAACCTTGTCTCTTGCTTCATGCAAGATTTAGGCTTCAGCTTTGTGCCGAGCCTTCTTCAAAGGCAGCCAGGAAGAGCAAGGTTGCCAAACCTCCCTGCAACCGTAATGGGATTCAGTCATCCAGTTCCTCACAGCATCTGTGAAATCCCACTCTCAGCTCCCTATCTTCTTCTTTGCATAATGTTCACACCCCCGTGCTGCAGCCTGGCTAGTCAGTCCCAAGGCAGCAACTTGTCTTTGGCTGTCTTAAAGAGCTGCAATTTAGTTGATGTGCCCAAAGGAAACACAGGAAACACATCAGATTAAAGAAGGAAATAAAGAGAAAATCAGATAACAACACTCATCCTCATTGCCTTGAAAGAAAATGAGACATAGAGAACAGAAGGAAATGAGATGTAGAGAACAGAAGGAGCAGCCACCAAGTAAATAGGTCAGGTTGCCAGCATGAGGCTATTTAGACAGAGATAGCAGGAATGATGATCAGATATGCAAAGCTTTTGAGATGTAGATTTAAATTCCCCTGGTCAATGGCTCCAGATGTTCTCTAGTGTAGCAGGGCAGAAATTTTTCCACAGTAATCCTGCTTTCTCCTCCAGGTTTCACTGACCATAAACTTTTCATAAGCACCCTTACCATGAAGCACAAAAGTCTTCAAACTAACACGTGTTGCATCTATTTTTATAAGCTGTGGGACTGATCAGTTCTACAGGGTATTCAAGAATAAAATGTATTTAGTAGCCACAAAGGTTTTCTATTAACTTTATGTTTCTTTTCCTTTCAAAATTTGGGAATATATAGCCTATATGTGCCACCTGCTGCTGTTCCTGTTTGACATAAACCTCTCTTTGTTTTGCTCCTTTAAACTGGTGCCAGATTCTGCTCATTCTTGTGCCCTTGTAGATCCAAAATAACTCCTTGGGTGCTGATGGTGCAATTCCAGGTTCACTCTGGGGTAACTGGGAATAGGAACTGGCCTTTGTCAATTCAAATTTACCCTTGATGCAGCTTCACTGAGGGTGAAGGAGCTGCCATGAGGGTATTCTGGCCTCACTGCCCCGTGACGCTGAGTGTTTCCTGCAGGCAGCAAACGGAGTGTGGTCCAGCCAAACGTGGTGAGTGCAGCAGGTCACATACCTCTCATACAGCTCTGGAGCTAAACTGGGTCAGCAGAGACATGACAATCCACACCAGCTACAGAGGGGCCTGTGTTATTTATGTGAAGAAAGAAAAATATGTGCGAACGCATCCATCCAAACCTGTAACTGGAACTGACAGAGGCGAGGGGAGTTCCCTGCTCCGCTCCCTCATCAGATATCCCTGATAATAACCCCTGACAGAGAAAGCCTCTTCCTGGGCAGCTGCGGATTTAATTTTGGTCTTTGTCCAGCCCAAGCAGCTCAGATCTCTAAAGAAATGGATTTTCTATACAATAGGGGTGGGATGCACCGAAGCGTGAGGAGGAGGCGGGACACCAGGTGTCTGTGAATGAGCTAACCAGGAGCCTGAAATGCCTGCACAGCCCTCCCCTGCCCCTTGTTCTGCCCTCGCACTGGAACCCGCAGCAGCACAATGAATCAGTATCAGCCCCGGCGCAGCTGCGAGAGGTCAGGCCCTGCGCTTTTGTACCGGCATCTTCAATTTAGGCTCCTCAGGGACTCATTTTTTAAACCGAGGAGAGGGCTAATGCTCGAGCTATCACGGGAAATTACATCAGTTGGTGAGAGGATAGGCTTTTAGGAAAGGCAGTTCATGCTTTAACCTCTTCTACCACACCCTCGGTGTGATGCTTAGGTAGTCTTTTCTGCCTTGGTCTCTTTTAAGTAGCCTGTATAAAGTCAACAGTCCAAATCTGTTCACCTATTCTGCCACTGATCTTTGGGAATGCAAAACATAAGGAAAAAGGGAATTGCTTTTGGTGGCACTCAGTGCAAAGTTAAGTCCGGAGACACGAAGTCTGACAGCAAAAGAGGCAGTGGTAGATGTGTGCTTTTGCTAACTGCATCACAGGGAGAGCTCAGGCCACCTTCATTCTGGTCTACACTTCTGACTGCTAAATATTAAGCCCTTTTGTTTGGCTGTGGTGCTCTACAATGCTGCCTGAACACTATTATTTTGTACCTAGTTTTATTGACGTGGCCCACATTATTAACGGCAAGCTATTTCTCCAGGGAAAATCAGGTTATCCAGCCAACCCACAAGGAAGAGAAGGGATGCCTCATGCACGTGAAACAGGACCCCTCTGTCTCCAGTCTTCGGGCAATTAACAAGTAGCATTAATGAACTTCTGGCAGGGACTTCCTGGCTGGAATGGTGGTGACTGTGACAGCGGCAGGAGGGAAATGCTGGTGAAGGCAACATGGCAATCACTAGCATCAGGAATGGGAGATGCACTAAGGAAAAACGTCCACTCTAAGGAGCAGGTATTGGATGTGG
Organism: Climacteris rufus; assembly: GCA_013398175.1. Classification (NCBI taxonomy): domain Eukaryota; kingdom Metazoa; phylum Chordata; class Aves; order Passeriformes; family Climacteridae; genus Climacteris; species Climacteris rufus. The sequence continues at coordinate 299,155 of VZRZ01004219.1, forward strand.
GCACTGAACACCTGGTTGCCTTCCCTTTGAGACTATGGACATCTGAAGTACGTGTAAAAAATAGAGGACCAGCACCTGCAGAAAAAAGTACAGTAGAGTAGGAAAGGAAATGGGCAATGAAAGTTGTCATCCACATCTGTGGTGAAAAGCAAAAAGAAAAATTTTTGCCACTTATAAATTAGTATTATTCCCACCAAAATGGAATTACACTGGCATAAAAACAAAGAAAAGTGAGGTCTCATAAAGAACAACGGTCTCTGGATTAAATCCATCACTGGTGTAAACAAATGCATTCCAGAGACCTCAAAAGATCATGCCTGCTTGTACACACGGTGAATTTGGTTCATTTTCCCCTGAGGCCTTTTTCCATTTTAAGTATAGCGTGCATGCAGATGGTCAGAGCTACAATGGGGTGTCCAGCTTTGTACTAAAGCAGGCAGCTTGACTTCAGCTTGAACGCAGTGCTGCTCTCTGTTGTGATTATATTTTCAAAGCTATAGGGGAACAGTATTTCAACTCGTTGTGAACTTTGACTTTTAGATCCTCAAGCATCCAGATAAACATGAAAGGACTTTTAATACTGATGGCAGGATCCCTACTATAGCTGTTCAAGCAATATGAGCTTGCATATGTACATACAGACATGTATGTACATATTATTGTTTATATATATTTATATATATATGCTGCTGTTCGTTATATCATGGACACACATACACAAACACATAGAGTTACTAACGATTATATAATCCCTTGGAAACTAGACTCTGACACGTGTTTTGCCTCAATTTATCTACTTTCCCTCAGGATCAATCTAGCCTTCTTCTCAGGAGTGCTCCCAAATGCTGTGGCAGCCAGGCATAATCACCTCCTCTGAAAATCACACTGAGCTCTCACGAGCTTGGTTATGATGGGTCAGGGTCTGTTGGTGGTTCTCTTCAAATTAAAAGATTTCCATTATTTTTCTGCAGTATCATATTGGAGGATGAGTCCAACAACCATACGAGTGGCAGCTGCTGTTTTTGAAATGGAGCTCTGCAGAGCTTCACCTCAGATCCCTTTCATCTTTGCCAGTCATGCTAAGAAATGTATTTTTGAAAACATATCTCTGTCTTTAGGAATGCTGAGTCCTTGTGCTGCTTTTCCAAACAGCGGCACCTCAGGCATCTCTGGCTGTGTTGCAAGTTTGCAGGCAGGCAAACAGAATGACCAGCAAGCACCTGCTTTTTTAATTACAGAAGCATTAGCTGGTACAGAAGAAAGTGGCCTTTTATTCCACGTGGGGCTCTTTTCACTTGAGCAGTGAAGGGCAGAGATACCTTTGGTCCCTGCCGTTCTGGAGGTAGAAGGGAGCTAATGTTGCCGTGGCACTGCAAAAGGTCAGTGATGAACACAAGCCTCAGTGTCCTGCTTTTTGGCCAGCTGATGAATGCAGCAATTAAAGGACATGATAGCTGAGAGGTGTATTACACAGTGTGCCTTTCTAAGGGCTAATTGCCACAGATGCAAAGGTTTTGCTCCTGCATTCAAACCTGCTTAAATCCATTTTACACAGCCCAGGAGCAGTACTTTTAGTCTTTCCATGAATCAGATTTGTGGGTTACAAAAAGTGTGATTGGGACAATGCCAGTGGCTTGGATTCCTAAGGCTTCTTTTCTCCTGAGGACGATGTTGGGAGCCAGGTTCTACAAGGGACATCCAGGCAATCCCTTAGCCTGAAAGTCTCTTGTGGGGGGCTAGGGAGGGAGCAAGCTTTAACAACCAAGCTGTTACAGGTCTCTCTCCACCATAAGAACACTCAAGGCAAAGAACACTCAAGGCAAAGAACACTCCTTGAGTAGCAACCCTGAAGGTAGAGCAGCAATAACTTATGCCATATGAAAGAGTTTCACCGATCACTTATCACTGACACAGGGCAATTTTACACCAGGAGCCTTTCACGGCACCAGGAACCAGCCCCCATCTTCATTTTTGAGCATACACCTTTCAAAGCTGTTCAAATCTGATTGAAATTCACACTGATTGTTTTTCAGGAGAAGAAAAGTAAATTCTGCCCAAAAAAGCATTAACAGATCTTGCCTACCACTGATTCCTGATACCACTTCCCAGTGAAAAAAATGGTCAAAGAAAGGCTTGTCTGTCACTCTGTGCCTGTAGCACTCCTAATACATCCCAGTCCTGGTTTTCACAGCTCAAGACATTTGCTCACCCACACCTAAACCAGATAAGCATTAAGGTTTTGCCAGTCCTCTCCTGACAGATTTGAGTGCAACACACCTAATACTGTCTTCACCCACGCTCTGGACAGCTTCAGTGACATCAGTCCCAATTTACATCCAGGTTTACAGACTGAAAATCATATTTACCACTTATAAGACTATTAAGTAGTTGGAAAATATTGCTGTGAGGCACTGCTGATGCTTGTTTTGCAGACAGGATTTTTCCAGAGATGCTCAACCACTTGGTGGTGCTACAGAAAGGGTCTGCTTCCCTTTCTAAAGAAAAGCAGGTTTCTTCTCTTTCATCAGCAGTAACCAGAGACCACATTAGATAAAGCTGTGGCAAGAAGCACCTTTTTTCCTTTCTCTTTTCTCATTTGAATATCGTCATTGCAATGGTCAGGTTGAAATCTTAGAAATCTGGCTATTGTATTTCTCCACAGAATGTGTGTGTAAAGTTACAACTTCGGCCAATTCATTTCCCTCTGATGGACATTTGATCTACATATTTCCAATGGAGCTGAAAATTGGAGGCGAGGTGGTGTCCTGGGAGAATTCACCCATTTAAAAATGAATGTGCCCCACACTGTGCTTGCTTTTCTTGATGATCCAGCTTTAGTTTTTCTCTTTTTCTGTCATTACCACTGGCAGAAATCAAGCAGATTGCACATTCAAGAGCTCATGCTACAGTGACACAGAGCAGAAGATGTGTGTCACTTGGTGTGAAACCAGTGAGATCTGGGCACTGACACATCTTCATCTTCATAATCTCCAGCTGTTTTGCAGCAGCATCTGGTTTATTCTAGGCAGCCTAACTGGTGTCATCTTCATAAACTTCAGTGCTGGCAAAGGCTCCTGTGCATGGAGCCCTCATGGAGATTAGCACAAGCTGGGGTAAAGTGAGAAGGATTTGGTCTTGCTAAAACAATGGTAAGTATGCAGAGGTCATGTTGCTCCTCTTATTAAATTTGAGTACTTTTTTCATCTCGGTAACAGACCTTCAAACATGCTCTTTAGATATGACTGTCCTGTTCCATTAAAAAGAAATCTGTTTCTTTCTTATAACAAAATTAGTGTCAACTAAGCATTCTGCAGATACAAGAAGATTTATTTCTGTGTAATTCTTGGGAGGCAGGAAAGAGTATTCTCGTTCTTTAGGAGAGATAAGGAGACACAAGTTTAAAACTGTTTTTAGGCCCTGGGCCAGATATTCTGGTTGGCCGTAGATCATGGAGGAGATGGAGGCATCTCCTCAAACCTCTGTGGACTTTCCAGGGAGAGTGGCTGCTTCCTACAGCTAGCATTGCCCAAAATGTTGTGCACTTTGCATTGACACAGGCAAGTTGGCAGCCTCAATGTGTTGCCCTGCTTCTCCCTGGGGGGTTGGGACTTTATCTTAAGATCTGTGTTGTCTCTTTGGGGTCGAACTGTGACTGTCTGTGGTTTCAGTGCAGGCTGAAGAAGCCTGGGGGTGGCTGTCACATGGACCCGCTAGCATCAGCTCCAAAGAAAATGACCTGTCAGCATAGCAAAAACGTGTTTTCCCACCCTTAAAGCCCCCCCACTCCAGGCATGACAGTCACCCTACTGTGGGCCCAGCAATGATGACAGCACTGGAGTCAGAAGGGCTGTCACTGTCCTCCTGGATCACCACACGAGGGGCCAGCATCCTCTGCTCCCCTATGCCCACTATGGGGATTTTAGGAATTTGCAATTCCCTTTATACTGCATAAGAAGCACAAAGGAAACACGGGGAGTCACAAAACCTTCCCCCCTCCACGATTCCCTAGCCAGCAAAATGAAATTTTCATGCATAATGAGGCTTTGATCAAGTTTGTCACTTAGCCAATTTGCTGTTGATCTAAAGAGCCCTCTCTGCTAGCAAACAGGCATAAAGGATGGGATTTTAAAAAGATCTAATAGAAAATTATATTTGGTTCTTGGGCATCCATACGCAAACAGATTCATTTTCCATTTAACTGCTCTTTGTAGTTTGCTGCCTGCAAATTCTGGTTATGTCTTTTTCCTGTGAAAGTCATGCTGGATCATTGGTACACATCCTAAAGTCGTAATATTCTGTTTACATCTCTCTAATCACTTGCTATGAAATTATTATATTGCCATTAACATTTTTTATTATTTGACCTAATTTTTTTTACAAGTCATAGACAACACTATTTTCTAAAGCCAGGAAGTGTCTGCAGGCAAATGAAAAGTAAACAAAATAAAGCTAAAGGAAGCTGGCAGCCTCTGTGCTGAATCTATTTTCTAATTTAGTATTGTTTTGACTTTGACAAATTAATGATCAGTGATGGAAAAATACAGCCAGTCTCACAGCTATGAAGCTGTGCTGAACTTCAGTATTTCAGTGGGAATTTAAAGGGAGCTGGGGAGGAGGAGATGATTTCTCCATGTCAGGTTGCATCCCTAGCGTGGAGCCTGTGGTGAGGGCATGGAGTTGTCCACCATTCCCTAAAACACCTCCAGGAGGGGAAAGCACTTCCTTTCGAGAAGGCATAATTCATTCCTTGCTCCCCTTTGTCTGTGGAGGGAAGGGGGTTACCAGCCAGCCTTCAGCACGTGGGAAAAGAGGGAATAGAGAGCCATGCTGTTATCTGTGCCCTACACATCAGTCTTCCAACAGGAGTCAGGTGGCACACAGTGCCCGTTTCCCCACTCGATTTGAACCACATACCCACGCTGCCAAGGGAAGTGATGCATGTTATCAGTAAAGTATAAACAAATGCTGTTCTGTCTGATGGCGTACACAGTACATCTATCATAACATGGTAATGTTGTGGGGTCCATTTTTGGTAATTGGGCAGGATTTGCTGTCATTATCCCAGATACCCGCCAGTCAGTGGGGAAAGGCTTGTTCAGGTAAGTGCATCCAAAAGTATGAACACCTGGTAACTCACTGGTGTCACATGCAACATGACTTTTAGCATAACATCTTGCTCTTAATCTTCTTCACTCTAAAAAATATGTATATTTAAGAAAAAAGAGATACTTATATCTCTGTCTTTTTTACTCCCTATATTACTGGAGCAGTTTTACCCTTATATTTCCAAGAAGACTGGTTATGCATCATACAGCTGCATGAGAAGAGCGATACAATCTAGACACAGATCCACAGACCTCAACATCAAAACAAACATCTTGTGCAAAACATACTTAAGGTTTTCTTCATCACAGGCATCAGTGCAATGAATGCCACACAAAAGCCGCAGCTAAGGTTAATACCTCTCTCCTTGCAGGAACCACCATATCTCCATTTGATCAGACTGGGCAGGAAATCCCAGAGTCCTGGAGGGATGTATCTGCCCCATCTCATCCATGAGTCATCCAGGATGAAGGGGTCACAATGGCAAAAGTTCACGCTTCCCCATTATGTTGCCACACAAAGATGTCCGAGCGAAGACCCAGCAGCGCGCGGCTCCGCAGCACAGGCCGGCAGCCCCCAGCAGGATGGCGCCCGCTCCGTCACCGCCTCGGCCACGTTTCTCTTCCCCCCTCTCTGCCCTGGCTGCCTCCCAGCCCCAAACCAACCCGTGGCTGCCCCGCTCCACCCTTTTCCGCCGCAACCCACGGGCACCGCTGAACACCACCTGTGTTTACAGGGCAGCCACCTGTGCTCTCACCACCAAAACCCAACAGGAAGGCACCTCACTGCCTGCACCGTTGTGCCAGGGAAGAGGGGGCTGGCAGAATTGAGCAAGGGTGGCTGGGATGACCACTCGTGGTGATGCTCTGGGGAAGCTGTGTGTGTATAAGCGATGCCCAGAGCAGTTGTTCCAGGTGTGGGACCACTCGTGGTGATGCTCTGGGGAAGCTGTGTGTGTATAAGCTATGCCCAGAGCAGTTGTTCCAGGTGTGGGACCACTCGTGGTGATGCTCTGGGGAAGCTGTGTGTGTATAAGCGATGCCCAGAGCAGTTGTTCCAGGTGTGGGAGCCGGTGGTGGGCAAAATGGGCTGGGTGCAGCTCTGGCTGCCTGCACACAGCCTAAGGGGCTGATGGTGGGAAGCGATGCTGTCAGTCAATCTCTCAAAATAAGGGCAAAAAACCAGAAACGGCGGAAGGGACGGAACTGAAGGCAAAGAAGGGAAGTGATAAGAGGAGGGGAGTGCGCTGCTGAGTGACTCAGTTACATTTAAAATTTTTTTTGCAGTTTGCATTGGTGGAATGAGCAATCCACTGACTGTGGCCTAAAGAAATTCCCTGCTCACAGCGGTGCAACTTGTATGTGGATTTTAATCCTGAAAGGATTAATGTGCAGGGGGGAGGAGGGGGCTGGTAGTTTGGATTGTATTGCTAATATATTTAATAAAATTAATACATAAATAACACATTAAACACCATCACAGAGTTTTACTGAAAGAATATCTAAACTGAATGTGAAATAGGAAAGCAACAGAAGAAAGAATTGTGTGTGCTCAATCCTTCTGGAAACTCTGCAACAGGAGATGCTGAGCCTCAAGTGCTACATTTCAGTTTTGTCTCCTGCGCATGTCAGGTTGTTTCTCCTCAGTTGTCTGGTTTTCATGGCCCTAGTTTAGCAATAACAGTGAGGAGTTTTGAGGAATTGTTGACTGTACACATGTAAATGAATTTTCAGATCAAGAGATGTAAATTGAGTATGTGACTGCTATCCTCTGTGCTACAGATATTCCAATAAAACCTTTCAAGCAGAAGAAATGAACAGTATTACAGGTAAAAATTATAACACATGCATTGTCTAAATTTTCAGTGAAAGCCACTGAAACAAAAGCTTGAGGTTTGGAAATCAAATTTTAAAAGCTATTGAATGGTATTTTTTCCTTTCCTATTCAAAATCTTAGAGTCTTATGAAGAATCCCAGCCTAAATTCCATATCATCTCCAAAATGGCATTACAAGTATTCCTCAGTTTCTTCACTGCTCATAAAGCTCTATAATAGGTCTAGGATCCAGATTTGGAGGGCTTTACTTCACTTAAGTCTTTATTTTTCCTATTGCATGGGCATCTCAAGAGTCCTACAAGCAATCAAAGAACAAGAGGAGACACACGAGTTTATATGAAGTTATAACCTCTGAATTTGGGCCCTGTCAGTGTTCATTACTTGTTTTAATAGTGAACTGACATCTGTGGGATGCAAACAAGACACACCTCCAAAGACCACTACTTGTGAAGTTTTTTTATATGACTCACTACAGAGAAAATCAGCATTACTGTCATAATCCCGAACTTTCTCGACTCCTGCAATTTTCATAAAGCATGCAATTACAAGGATTGGATGTGATCTGCCAGGGCAGAAAATATACAGATACCTGCCACAGCAACCAGATGGATGCCAGCTGTCTCTGCCAGTGCTGCTTTCTAAAGGATAATCTCTATCCTTGAGTGAAACACATTAACATGATTTCACTTCATCAGACCAAAAATCTATCTCTCAGCAGGTACTTAACACAAGAAGAGACAATTCAAATGAGAGAATGCCCTCTAGTTTTGCCTGCCAGTATCTTCCAAATTATTTGAAAGTCATGTCAGCTTTAGATTTGCAGTCTGGCCAGTGCTGAGCACTTTAGCTTGGTCCAGCAAATGCACGCACCTACACTTAGCTTGATCATCAAGCATGAGCAGTCAAAGCAACTCAATTGACTTAAACAATTATGGATATGTTTTTCTCCATGTACAGGCTATAGAGCTCAGCAGAGAGGACTGAAACCTAAGGAAGCAGCATATTAGTATCCAAGAATATATGTCCATTGCATTCTTTAGTACTCATTTCTTTCCTTTCCTCTGTCTTACACTGTAGGGAACAGTGAAGCAACATACTTCAGTTCTTCAACAGCCCCCTGGAAGCTGACCTCTGTAAGGGTGGCAACAACCTGTTAAACAATTCACAAACACTGGAGAATGCTTATGAGCAAAAATTCTGTTTGAGTACAAATTATACCATCTCACCAAGTTAAGCTGCAGTATATATAATCCTTGCACAGAGAGTACCTGGCCTCAGTTTGTAAATTAAGTATTTTAGCAAGTATCTTTGAAATTCTGTTTTGTTTTTATTTAGCTAAATGCATGGAATGAATTAACATCAGCTCTATGAAACTCATGTCTTATTACAGAAGCTGTCAACTTTCTAAGGAGTCCTAAATATTTGACTGAGTTCTGTTATGCCAGTGGAGTTTTTTATCCTGAGTGTCTCTATGCCAAGTAACAAATAAATTGTGTTTTGAAGGTTCATGGCAAAATTAATCCTGAAAATGCACTGAATTTTATAATAAATTTTATTGCTAACACGTTGCAATCTTTTAAGATTACTTTCCAACCCACACTGTCTTCAGGAAGGTAAGCCTACTGAAATCAATGGCTTTTGGTTGTTATTGGGATTATCTGTATAGTTTAGATTTGGTACAACATATCCTCCAATGCTGTTTTGCAACTTAAAGCCTAATCTTATTTCCTTTGAAGCTGGCCAGCAGAAATCTGATGGTTTCAATGGGAGGATAATTCCTTTTTGTGAATAAGGAAAAGCATTTACGTAAAATAATACTGTCAGAAATGAAGAATTCTCTAGTGGTGTCTATAAACTCAAACAGCTGAAATTCTCACCAAATGTTTATTTCAGAAACAATGAAACACTCCATGTTTTACATGGACATACTAAAAATTGAAAGGAAATCTCGCTGTATGTTGGTGATACATTCAATCATATGTATACTTCTATATTTATATTTCAGTTATCATTGTTATTAAATACGAACACAGAGTTTCTTTTGTCCAGTTTTAATTTACGTATTTGATTTGCTCAATGCCCTCTGGCTTCACATTTAAGAGCATGGAAATTTAAAAGGAAAAAGTGTTATTTCTAATGCTACATAGTACCTGTGCTTGTTTCCTTACAAAACTGGCATTTTTAATTTTGGAATTTCTGGTATTTCATTATGCCTTGTATCTCTCCAATCACCATATATAGCAATGATTTATGACACATTTCCTTGAAACTGATGATTTCCCTGAAACTGATGATTTCCCTGAAACTGATGATGTATGCTTCCAAGCAGCTAGAAGGGAACAATCTTGGGGATATTAACAACACTCATGAGCACAACATAATGAAACCTATTTTCATCACGGGCATTCATGCTTTTCAGCTATTCAAGAGGCATAAAGGACATGAATATAGGCTATACTGAGTTTCAGCCTAGAGGGAGCTTCCAGACTGTGTGAGAACCATAGCTGGACCCTTCCTTGCTGCCTGTGGGGGCCCCGAGCGAGTCCGGAGCTGCTGCAGCAGCACAGTCAGCTGGCACACGCGGGTCAGGGCAGGAGCCGGCTGCTCTCCTCTTTGCCGGGACTGGGGCTCGCACTGGACATCAAAACCACCAGGCAGTTGTTACTGTCATCTTGTCAGACTGCCATACCCCTGGCACTCAGCAAGACTGAGACTCTGATTTAATCTGTTTAAGTGGAGCTGTGCAGAGGTGAACACACGCCAGAACAATTTTTCACTTCTCCCGGCAGCCAAGGGCAGCCTTCATGTTCCCTGGGTTGCCAGCCCCTCTCCTAGGTCCCTCCTGCCTCTTGGTGCTGCTGCATTCCCGTCCCTGTGCCAGTCCCCACTTACAGCAGCTCTGTCCCACATTCCTTCACGTGGATGACTCTTGGGGCATCCCCTCAGTTTGAGAAGAGCTACATAAATGGGTTTCAAACTGGGAGCACAGAAGGCAGCCAGGGCAGTAGCAGATGTCCCTCTCCTGCATGTTCAGGTGGCCCAGGCATTGTTTTATTCTGTGCCAGCTGGGGGGCATGCAGTATCACTTCAGAGCATTAAAATAAAACAACAAAAACGTCCAAGCTATAAATGTCATCTTACTTCTTAAAAGAGAAGGCCACAGAATTTTTGTCCTTTCCACAGTTAAAATAAAGGAAGAGGGAGCTACAGGAGGAAAAGGTGCCTTTTTTTCCTTTTTTTTTTTTAAATAGTAACAGAGTGAAGCTTCCCTTACCTTTTCTGCTTTGGAATAGCCACTTAGTGGTGCACTCTGTGAAAGAGATGTTAAATTTCATGCTCTCAGGCTTACACCAATAGCAGGCTTCCAAAGATCAAAAAGCCAGCATAGGAGACGTTTCTTCTGACTGGTGCAGGATTCTTTCTGTCTTCTTCAACCCTCGTGGCATGGCGCTGGCTCCTGTCATGAACAGGGTACTGCACTAGGCAGTCTTGCCTTGCCAGCTGGTCACTTCTGCTGATCCTAAAATGAAGGTGTAGTGATGGTAATTGCAGTGGAGCTTCTGTTCTCAAGTTCAAGTCAGAGGAGCTATGGCTGCAGCCTCAGGGCAGTGTGTTCAGAGTCTCATGAAGAAATGTAGTGAAAGCCCATCTTTACACACAGGCCCATGAAGTTAGAGGAACCAAACGAGTCCTCGCCAAAGGTGGTGCCTGGGTATCACCACATCACCTTGACACTCCACAGTCAGTTGCTTCTGACAGACCTGAGCCTGTGCAGGAGTCAGACAGTAGAACATGGACCAACTTCTGTGCTCACACTCCTCCAGGGAAACGGAGGGATGGGGCTACCGAATCCTGAAATTCTGTGCCTTGACATTGCTGTGACCACAAAGTGGAACCCAAGATTTCAGAAGGTCTGTGTGTTATCCATGCAGAGCAGACAATCCCAGTTGTAACCTGCACCTTAGGAACAGTTAGTGAGGAAGAGACACTGAGCCAGCGCTCTCACTTGAAAGTCTTTGTGCTGGTCCAGAAAACTGGCCATACTAGAACATAAAATGATTTCACCCCATGCAAATTTCCCATTTCTGCTACAAGAGACCATCTGCCTTCTCCGGCCATGCACTTGCGGATGGCTTCTCTTCTAAAGGGAGTATCTGATTTGTCTTAACCTTGGCAATAATTTCTGTGTCTGTATTGGTTTAAATTTTCAGGCTGTCTTTGCGAAAGGAATAACCCTTAGTTTAAAATGAAGAAAGCGTAAAACCGATGCATTCTTTCATATTTCAAAGCTCCTGAAAGCAGACACAAGGTGTTCCACAGCTCTAGATTTGGCACAGATATCCCAGTCAACCACAGCCGGACAGGGCCCAAAAAGGTTTTTCACAGGCGAAAGTGACCTGCAGCGAGCAAACAGTGCCTGCCCATGCCAAGGACAGGCGGCACCTGGGTGTGCCCGAGTTTTCTGCCAGTTGTATCAACATGGAAACCCTACAGGAAACCCTCGCCCACTTGGCGAATGGGGAAAATTAAACGTTTTCTGGAAAAACTTTCCAGACCTACATGTGGGGCAGACTCGTTCGAGCCACTGCGCGCCGTCCCTGCAGGTGCACATCCCAGACCCGCGGGCCGGGGCCAGTGCTCGTGCTCCGCCTCCCCTCAGCCGGACCCCGCGGGGACCGGGGGCTCAGCCCCGCTGAGGAGCCTACCAGCTGGCCGGGAGAGCCGCCGCGGAGCCCCCGTCTCCCGGCTCACAAAGGAGGGCCCGGGGCGTGCTCCCCGCCGCCGCCCGGCCCGCGGCTCTCGGGGCGGGGCGGGCCGGGCGGAGGGGCCGCCCCACG